>CM052251.1:1308970-1345535 GCA_028455795.1 Lasioglossum marginatum | reverse complement strand
AGAGAGAGAGAGAGAGAGAGAGAGAGAGAGAGAGAGAGAGAGAGAGAGAAACAGGAAGAGGAAGAGAGGCGAAGACAGGGAGCAACGGGGGAGAATCCCGCACACGGATTGCAAACACATGAACAGCAGGCGCACGTGCGGCCCTGCCGTAATTGAGCTGGTACAACCAATCTGTACTCGTCGGGGGCGGTTCTCTGGCGTTGGGGGGTTGGGGCGCGCTGCACAGGGACTGGTTGATACGCGCCGTCTGGAGGAGGAAGAGCGAAGGGTGGTAGAACCGAACCACTTGAAAAAGCAAGCGAATCTACAAGCTCAGCCGCGACATCGCGGTGGTGGCGACGGCGGAGGCGGCGGCGGTGGCAGCGGCGGCAGTGGATGAAATCCGCGGCCGACTCCGGGCGTTCAAATCACGCTCGATCGCGGCGGCACCCGCTACTCGCTGCCTGCTCTCGACCATTCTCCTCGACGGGACACGATCATCGGTTCATCCGGGTCGCGTGAACGAACCGCGTCGACGATCGATCGATCGACCGTGACATTACCGTTCGAATCGCCTCTACCAGGACCAGCCGAAAGATAATAAACCTCTAAAATATACATATTCGTCTCGTGATCTTTCTGTGAACAACCATCGTCTTCTGTGTGACTATGACTCGACCGTCTCCGATCGGTCTTCGAACAGCCGAGTCTTCGAGGCGGTATTCGAGTTAATCGAGTCATTGAACCCGCCTCGAGAATGTACAGCCTGTACAGAGCCTGGTTCGGCGACAGCGTCGCCGGGGACAGTTATTCCAGGCTTCAAGAGACTCTATCGCCACCCGACACCGTGGTTCGTGTGGGAAACGAAGGGGAACATCAGTTCGTCGCTCACAAGGGAGTCCTCGCTGCTCACAGCGGCTATCTGAAGGCTCTGCTGAGCAGCGCTGCCGCGTCGCAGAACGCCAGTGCTAACACGACCGTTGGCTCTTGCAGCAACCTGCCAGCAACAGCCATCGCGGTCGCGACTACTAATCTTTCGGGCCAGTCGCCGCGACCGGTTACCTCGGTCTCGGTCTCCTCTATCGGTAAATAACCGAGCACTCGACTTCAACCCTGTCGCTACCACGGGCACGTGTCTCGCAGCTGATCGCTGCTGAGAGATTTCTGCACGATCCGATCATATCTCGTTTCGATAGTCCAGATCAAATGGTGGTATTCTTGCAGAAATAACTGCTCCGGAACGGATACAAATAGAACTGTTTGGTTCAAGAACAAAGTTGATAAACTCACAAATCTATTTGTGTATAGACCTTTATTATTTATTACGAGTAGATACCAGAACCAAATAAAAATTTGTTTCTTCCACTAATCATTTGAATAAGTTGATGATAATAGACCGATACTTTTAAATTCCTTTTATCTTTTTATTATTTCATGTTTCGCTTGCTCGTTATTGGCATAAATGCATAAAATCCACAGCCTATTTATGAGCGTCAGATAAAGTCCAAATTATTCCACTTCAGTAAGTGCAATTGCTGTTCATAGATTGAGAATTTTAAGTTCTAATTCGAAGCGAAAGGACTTGCCCATCGATAGCACATGATACTTTTCTAGCTTTATTCCAAAACTTTGAAACAAGAGACGTGTAGGATCCGTCGAGGACGTCTTGGATTAGTCAAGATTACTCTGCAATCATGCCAATAATCTTTTTGTTTCGACATCAAAGAGCCTGGTACCCGAAGAGTGATACGTTCGTGTGTCCAGTTGCCGGTAATAGCGACAGGGTTAATTCGACTTTTTTCTCTTTGGCTACCTGTCCCGTTCGGTGAGGGGAACGTCCTCGAAGGGAAGCGGACGTATTGTGACAACTGTGTTACGCCCAACGATGCCTGGGTCTACTTTGACCCCTATTTGATTTTTCTACGCATTAACTTTAGCATTGTACCTGATAACTGTTGATGCTGGTGCGAAGTTACATTCATAAATGTATTGAATCAAACATGACAATTTGCTATTCTAAAATAGTTTCTAACATCATACAGGACTGTTTCAAAAAAAAGGATCAAAACAAACATCTACCAGAATCGCGATATGGCCATCAACGAACAAGAAGCGGTCTGGAACAAAGTGTTCTCTCTGCAGAATGGCATATTCTATAAGTGTCGCCATAAAAGTGCTTTACTAAATGGTTGAATAAATACGAAATAGCAAGAAACAGTAGAAACATATTGGTCATAATCGTCTAATCATCATCTCGCTGAAATGAAAGAAAACGCTATTAATTTTGAACAACGTGAACAAAGTCGATTTGTTCTTCGTCGAAGGATCAGTCAGCTGAAATTTCGTTCTAACTTCGTTCGTCGTTAGGGCGATACTTTGACCGACAAAATACTGGACTAGAACGTGGGGTAGTTGGTGGACCCAGGCAGCGTGTGGGTGAGGGTTGCGAAGGGAGCGAGACGAAAGAGTATCGGTCCGTCGAATGGTAACTTACAGGCGGAGAAGCGTTCGCGCCCCTGTTGAACTACATGTACACGGGCCGGCTGGAAGTGACACTGGACAACGTTTACAGCGTGCTGTTGGCCACGCATTTGTTGCACATGCCTGGTGCCCTGGAGCAGTGTCGAGCAGCGTTGCTGCGGCTCCGGGCTCCGCCGCCTCTGCCGACACCGATACCGGTTCCGGTTCCGGTCCCGGTCCCGGTAGCACCGACCTCGACCCTCACCTCGACGTCCATGTCGATGTCGACGTCGACGCCCGGCGCCGGAAGCATCCTGAGACCGATTCCGAATAGGTTGATGATCGAGCCGAGCATGTGCTGGCCGACGACGCCGCTCTACCAACCAACCGCGCCGCCGCCGGCTCCTCCATCCATCGGACTGTCGCATCTACCACGACTGCAACCGTCGGTGCTGATGCAAACGACGGTACCACTCAACGTTTCCGTGGTCCCAACTTCCGCCTGCCAGGACACGCGCTATAGGTTTGAACCTATTTCATCGGCCATTCGAAACACCTGGACTCGCGTTAGCGTCTCGCGATGACAAGTTCGTGAAAACTGGAGGGAGATGAGAAAATGGTTCATTTGTTCTTGTTGTGATCAACTCGAGGATATTTGGATTCTAGCAACCGTCTAAAAGTATCTTCAGTGATTTAGAACAAAAAGTAACAAATATCGAATAGGGACTCGAAAATATTGATATCGTTTCAGAAATTAAAGTCGCCCACATAGTGTTGGGCTATCCTAGCCAATGTGTAAAAGTCTATGCATATTAGGATACCTGTTTGAAGAAGCTGTGGCGCTGGTTACGGATTGTGCCCTGGGGCCAACCGTTTCGAAAGAAAAATTTCCGTAATATTTCTGTTAATGCTTGGTAAACCAGATTCAAAAGAATACCGAAGTGATGTAAACAATTGTTTAAAATTCGTGTTTCCTTGCGACTTCAAGTATCTCAAGTGCCTCACAAGTATCCTAATATCTTCAATATTGAAGGACCCGCGTTTTCTGCATGTTACTCTGTTAGATATCGCGCGTGTTTCCAGTGTATATCAATTTTTTATTGACCCACCATGACGTTTTGCCAGTACCGCTTGTTAAGTGAGAATGGAGACAGTGGATTGGGATTTATTGTGATCATTGTTACTCTTCTAATAGCACCTTGTACATAGTTACGTTGACGTTGCATCGATTATCGGTTCAGATACCCAGATTAGTCAACCCCGTAAGATATAGGATGAGGTCGAGTGTGCGCTTGGCACTTTTGTATCGACAAAGCTCAAGAGACATCTAACTAAAAATCGTCGAAGCGGATAACAATGATAAGCAAAGCGGGAAAGTAGCAAAATTGCCAAGTGCGCGCTGGACTGTGGGAATAGAAAGACGACACCGTCAGGTCTGAAAATTTGTTTCCAACAGCGACGTGCCCTCGCCGAAGCCGTCGCCGTACCAGCTCGACAGGAACCGAGGTCCGTCGAGAGAGAGCAGACAGAAGTCACCGGAGAACGTGGCGAGATCGTTCGCGGCTGCGGCGGCTTTCACAGCGTTCGCGTGTTCCAGCGCGACGAGGCCAGTGTCACCGTCCCGATCGGTGTCGCCGGCACCGTCTTCGGAGTCCCAATCCTCGATCCCATCGAATCGAAGCAAGAAGTCGTCGTCCGAGTCGTCGGATCAGCGACAGACCAAGGAGGAACGCGGTGAGAAGCAGTCGAAGAGCGGGCAAAGACGAGGGGGTTCACCGTTGTTGTCTGTCGACGAAGGAGGTGTGGCTCGCAACCGAACAAACGAGACAAGCTCCACGGACACGGACCGGGGCAACAAATCGTCGAAGAAGAAACGCGGCGGGTCGAGTTCCGGAAACGGGAACGAGTCCTCGAGCGGAGTTCTGTCGGTAGTGTACGACGTGGCGTGCTGCGACGGCCCGATCAAGTTCCACCGCGTTCTGAACGAGAATTACTCCTCTACGGCGACTTGCGGGTCCAGCGCGGTATCGCAAGCGAGGTTGCAGAGGTGCTTCGAAGCGGAGAACGCGATCAGGGAGAACGACGAGAACGGAGGACCGGCCGGAAACGGCTGCGACCCCATCGCCATGGCGATCGACACCGAGGCTGGCAACACCGGCGGAAGCTACACCTGCGGATACTGCAGGCACACCTTCAAGTCACAATACTGCTATCGGAAACACACCAAAAGGCACTTACTGCCAACCAGGCTGAACGAATCCGCTGTCAGCACCGGCCAGAGGCAGGAAGTTCAAAGGAACCGAAGAGAAGTCAGGCTACTGGACCTGAACGTCCAGTACTATCCCTGCAAGATCTGCGGCTGCAAATTCCCTAGCTACTACTTCGTACACAAGCACCGGAAGCTGTGCCATGCGAACGCGGACGAGAGGCCGCAGACGGAGGAGGCCAGCGGAACCGGAGAGGATCGAGAATCTACCACCGCATCCAACAACGAGAGGCCGTGAATGTCGACGAGAGCAAGGTGTGAGACGATTTATGCACATAATATTATGATTTCAAATTTATACAATTTACTACAAAGAGAAATTCTCAAAGATGAATTCTTCCTCGTTCGTTCGTGTTCTCGAAGTGCGAGGCGAAGAGTTGATCAATTCCCTAATATGTTCTGCTTACGGATGCATTTGCATTAAATCATTGTGTCTTTGTTTCAGAAATTCTACAGTCCCAGAAGAGGATGACTTCATTCGAACAAAACATTTATCGTCAACGGGGGTGTCGAGTGCGACCTTGTATCGCAGAAACTAGCTACAATGACTTCCGTAAAATAATGAAAACATTATCGAACTGAATTAATTAAAGTACAGTCATGAAGTGTCGACGCCTATGGTTTCTCAATGTGTACATCCCTCCCAATCGTTCCGATGCGCGATATTAAGAGTAGAAAAATTGAATCATAGATTAATTTTCGTGGTAACTACCACGTTTTTTTCTAAATCAGATATTGTGAAACAATGATGTATCGTTACTATAGCAGATTTCCAAGACACAATGAGGTCTCGTACACTTACAGTGTACTGCACGTAGTAAATCAATCTTTGCAATACAATAATGTTAGAGAAATATTTTATTCGACTGTGCTTTTTCTTTTGGCTATGTATGTTCAATTAAAACAAACCCTTGGTTTGAATAAATTACTATTAAAAAATGGAATAGTAAATATTGTGTACGAATCAAAAAAATGTTGACAGTATACAAATTATTCAATAAAAAGTTTATAGTTTGTGAAAATTTAATTCAATTCAAAACGATTTGCTGTACTGTGAATCGTGGAATAATGATGTATTTTTTCAACTGAAAGACTTGTAATATTCCAAGTATTATAATAGTTACCCGCGCAGCTTTGACCATACATGTTTCAGTATTGCAGGATGATTATATCGAGGTAGTTATTATGGCCAACAGTTTAGGTCAAATTTCCTGTTTTGAAAAACAGGTTGTACTCACAGGTTGATATTATTCAATGGATCACATAATGTTTGGACACAATTATAGATGTAACATTTATGTTCTATATCTTGAATAAACAAAAAGCAATTTCATTATGTTCTGCTACAATATACAATGATGTACGCAGTAGTAAACTAATTGATTCTCGAACCTCGTTCGTTGTAGAGTATAAATTGAAGTATACACATATTTTGCCACCCAACACAATAGTTTAATAAAAAAAAATTTCAAACAAATTATTAACACGTTGTATGCGAATTCTCAGCATACAAATTTTACCTATTGCATTCATAAAAGCGACCGGCATTATTAGATACTTGATAATGAAGCTTTCATCTTATAGTGTAACACAGTTATTTTCAGTATTAATGAATTGATATTCAGTGGCACTTATTTTAAAGATTTTATTTATTTATTTTATGTTTATGCTCTACATCACATTGATCTATATTTGTTGTTGTCGAATATTTGTGTGGCATTCCTTCGTTTTTTCCATCATTTGAATAACTATGTAATAAATTGAAAATTGAGCTTCCAATTAAAGTACCAAACATAGAAGTCACATCTATAGCAATGTCCTAATATTTTGTAATCCACTGTGTAACTACAGGGAGACCCAAAAATGCTGTACCTTCTTGAAAAAGGGGTGATTCCTAAGGTCATTTGAAGTAACTTCTTCTTTTGCGAGAATGTTCTCCGCAGCTTTGTTAAGGAATTATTAAATATTAAAGGAAAGAGTTTCTTCAAATGATCTTAGCTGTTCCTTTCGAGGATGTACAACATCTTTGGAACATCCTGTATATCATAAGTTATTTAAACGTGCTCTGCAAGTCCCTAATACTTTTGCACCAACATTTGAACTGGTTTGAACTCCGAATTATATTGGGTTGAACTATGTATCAGGTTATTAAGCATGAAACTTGGCAAATAAAACACAAATTTCAAACACATTTGTCAAGTTTCATACTTAATGACCTGATATAATAATGTATGTTGTTCGGATGTCTGTTTTAATGCAATATCCAAATTTTAAGTATATTTTGCATTTGCAACGACTACCGTTGTGCAAAACACAACAATGTGTCCCAATGAAAACTTAACCCTCGGACGGCGGACCATTCCTCGACTATACAATTGATAATGTTTAGAATTACTATTTACTGCTTTATTTATTAAACATATTGTCGGAAGCACTTCTTGTGGACACGTTTGTTTCCCTGGTGCTTCTAATGTGGTAGTTGTTTATTTAATTGAAT
The DNA here is from genome assembly GCA_028455795.1 of Lasioglossum marginatum. Lineage (NCBI taxonomy): Eukaryota > Metazoa > Arthropoda > Insecta > Hymenoptera > Halictidae > Lasioglossum > Lasioglossum marginatum. The sequence goes on along the minus strand of CM052251.1, from coordinate 1,338,333 downwards.
CGCTAGAAACTGAGAAATTAAATAACGAGTTTGAGTCAGAGACGAGACTCTGGGTCAAAGTAGACTCAGTCGTCGGAGAGTTATTATCCATTTTATATTATCTGTGCTGTATTTCTTTGATATTCGATTTCGTCGGATCTAATTGAAGCAGAAAAAGTAAATCCCAGTTCTCTTTCAAGTATCCGCTCGATTTCATAAAATGGAACGATATTAAGTTCCATCCAGAGTCGCCAGATTAAGACTTGTATCCCCGCTCTACCTTCCCCTTCTACGACGCTATGTCCCACACTTCCGCCACGGTTACGCGACGCGTTTCATCTCTGTTGTGCATGTATCCGGTACTGGCAGAGAGAGGGTAACTTTTTCCCCTCAATTCGTGCTTCCTCCCCTCATCTGGCGACTCTGATTCCATCCACTGTTCTGCTCTTGTGGCGCAGAATTCGTGAAGCTCGTGTATCGGCGCCGCCGAAAAAAGAGGCTGCTAACTAGTGAAATAATTCATTGTTAATGCAACTTACCGATGGTGTCCATCGACTGGGCTTCCTCGTCACTAGTCTCCATAGGTGTAGCATGGTTGTCCTTCTTCTTCTCCTTTATTCTGCTGGCGGCACCCATGCCGGTCACGCCACTGTTGTTCGCCTCCCTGCCAACAGGCTTCTTTTTGTTCGAGTCTTTGAAATCCATATGTATCGCTGTCGCGTTCGTCGTGTTCATCGTGTTCGTTGTGTTCACACTCAACGACGACGACGTCGACGACGATAATGTGCTCTTCCCGTCGATTCTGCAACAATCAATCACCACACATGGTTAAGCTAGTTCGTCATAGTACACCCAAACTGTACAATAATTTGAGCGCGCGTTATGTCAGAGTTGCGCGAAAGTTATTTCGAATAACCAATAAACCCATTTATTCATGTATAACTAATAAACCGGTTTGTTCGTATACAAAACTATTTGTGATCCGCGAATAACGATTAAATTCCGCAATATCAGGGGACAACAAAGCATCTTAATCCTCGATCGCCAGCTAGATCAAAGGCGAGCCGAATACGCTTGAACAACAGTTGCTTTACGACTTTAGGTGATAAATTATTTCGGTAATATATTTGACAAGAGAATGCAGGGCAATGGAAGAAAAGATCAGAATCGAGGATGTAGTGAGTGGGAGGAAAGATAGAAATGTCGAAGAGTGACTGGAGAAGTTGAGGGGAAAGAGAGAAAAGAAAGCATAAATAAAAAAATATGCCAAACTAAAAACAAATGTTAGAGAATAGGAAAGGATGCAATAATTAGGTTAGTAATAATTAGGATACGATCAGAGTAGGTCAGGGTAGAAATGAGTGAGACAAAGAAAGAGAGAGAAAGAAGGTATGGACCGAATGTGTGAATAAAATAGATCTGCAAAGTTAGGATACTGTAAACCAAGTCACATTTCTCAGCTGTTAGGCTGAAATAAAGCAATAATAATTATTTCGGTAATATCTCGTTAACTATTACATTTGCGATTTTCATATGTCATAGGTCAATACATGTGTACGCAGAATTTAATGTTCTATCGATTCACGATACAAATGGTAGGTCATTCCATTAAAAAAAATAACATTATTGTTCGTAAGACCTTCACCCACAGAGACTTATGTGAAAAGGGGTACCGAAAACGGTGTACACCTAGCAAAGTATGAATGGAGCTCCTCACTAGATACTTTTTCAATGAGAAAAACTTTTACATTGAAAAATGCTTATTCTAATAAAATCTACTTTCTTGAAATTGGTCTTTAATAATGACAATTTGCATAAACATAATGAAGTTTTGTAACTGATAATAATTGTACGCTCGTATACTTTATCATAATAAGACTTTGTATCTGGTGTGTCTTTGTATTTGATGCCAAATAAAATTTTGTTTTTGGTACTGTGACTTAGCATGGATGACTTTGTGCTGTGGTCAACGAATTCGTCAGAATTTCAAGGAAAACTGAATCGGTCACTTTACAAAAACTATCCTGTATAAAAATCTTGATATCGGTTATTATAAAGCTTAACGAATAATTCGAAAGAGAGTAAACTGGATCTTTGCAATACTGTTCCACCGAGAAGCGCTTCGATGCGTATATACGATTTACAATTTTTTAAATGGACTGGTTCGGTTTCCCGCGGGCAACGTTCAGCGGAAAATTAATATTTCATTTCAATTTCAATTAATCGCTTCCGAAGGGAAGAGCAGCCATTCCTTCCGATTTTCATGCAAACCTGGGATCAGATTTTCAACGATCAACTCAATTTCGATGATGAATGCCTACGTAAACATAATCCACTAACCAGCAACCATTGATTAGCATTACAATCTGCTAATAACCACCCTACCATCCCTCGCTCACCACCACTCTGCTTCCATCCACCCTATGTCCCCCACCAACCGACCACCCCATCCTCTCATCCCATCCCTGTACTTCCATCAATTGCTTCTTTTTCCAAGAACAGTTGCAATCGTTGCCACTTACATTACTTTCTCTCCTAAAACGATTTCCCACATTCTCCCATCTAATATAAACACAAATTTTACAATAGATTTATCAAACACCCTGACCATTATTCAATTATATCAAAGCGTGTACGACCCACACGACGTGATTCTACATAAGAAAAATAAGTCGAAAATTTAAAATACAATTTATTTATATGAGGCTTCGTTTTCGAGAAAATCGAGTTTGAAGATTCGGCGAACGCGAGTGCTATTGAGTAAGAATCGTCGAACATATCCGAACATGAACTACCAATTCTACTTGCAAACTCTAAGCACGCAGTTTCCTAAAAACAAAGCCACGAAGCTAGGTGAAATATTCTTATTCTACATTGTGGGCTTATTTTTTTATGTAGAATAACCCTCTTTTCGGTTGTGCCACCAGTTACCAATCACACTGTATAATCTGTAAACAATACGTGACGATTGACGTGTTCGTTAAGATGTTCGTTTTGGATGTTTATGGAAAAATTGTACAGCGATTTACGGAAAACGAGAACCCGATGAAAGTTAATCCATGTACTAGATGTTTTTAATGAAACCACTTTAATAGCTGCACATTTTTAAATTTCTATGTACGAAATCTACAGACGACACCACCGTACTTATTGCTTACAATGTTACAAAGTACTAAGGAATTTATTCTATTCTATTCTTATTATCTTAATTTGGTATGGTAGAACCGAGAAGAACAAAATTACGTTTGTGACACCGACTATTAATAAGAACTCGAGATTAAATAAAAGTATTTTTGGCTCTATTATAGCTTTCGGTTCAGAAATGTACGTAACATGGTAACAAAGGACACAAAACATGACCTAGATCCTTTTGTTCTTCGAACAAACAAACCAGAGGTATGCTATTGTTCACATTTTTGAATGAGCTGTCAACCCCATTCAATGATTCAAAGGTTTTAAACCTGATTGAAATTATCCAAAATATTATGAACCCGAGAATCTTTCTGTGCATTTTTCTTAAGTTTGAGCAAGTATCGAAAATACAAAAACACAATCGCAGAAAAATTAAAGCATTGCCGTAAAATTAGAGTATAATTATAGATACGATGAAATGTTATGTGAGAGCATACGTTTAAGTGCGCTATAAATATTAAATAGTTGGAGATTAGATAGAATGACACGAAACACAAAAGTCAAATACGCGTAAAAGAACTAATAATAATTTAAGCTGTCCGTAATATAATTGACAAGGAACTGGCGATAATTTTCTTGGCGCCCTCTCCTTCTTCCTACGATAAGAGAAAAGATAAAAAAAACATGTATAATAATTGTATCATGATATAAAATGCAACTGTAAATAAACACATTGTAGTTGTTACTTTTCTATCTATTTCCCATCTACCTGCAGTGAACTTATGTTTAAAATGTTCACGCTATTTCTATTGAAAAATCGTAAACTATCGTAAACATAAACTGAACTTGTCAATACAAACATTTTCGGCTAGAAGTTTGCCTGAACCTTTTTTAGCTACTTGGCCTCATTAACAGATAGAAACAATTTGATCCAAACCTGTTTCATAGCCTGTGTTTATGTGTTAAAGAAATGATGAGCGAAGATTTTAAATGTGAAGAGTTCAAACATAGAAGTAGAAACCATTCATCACTGACAAAAGGGTTAGAGAAATTTAAGTAATTTGCCTTCTGACTACCGTTTGAAAGCGTCTGCATAAAGAAAGAAAAAGAATTTTCCATTTCAGTCAATCCGAACGTATATGAGATATCTCACCTCGAACAGGATTGTCAAACCTTGGAAACCATAATTTGTTTAGATGGAGTAAATACTATAATGTAGTAGGTACTCTATATGTATAGGTACTCCTTCAAGTTATATTTTTCTAGTTTTCAAATATGTTGATATTTTCTTGATGAAAATGTTTCTATCATTCTTGCATAATAATTGGAAGTAATATAAATCCAATAACCTATCATAGTATGATGCTTATGTGATTTTAAATGTGGTAAACATTTGTATATAAGATTAGACATAAATAAAAGTTCCGCTTTCAACATTTTTCGTACTAAAAAACACGTATTCAGATCATTCTATCATAGGTTAGTGAATTCTTCTTTGCCACAATTAATTACACTACCATGATAAAAATATATAGTATCATTAAAAAAGACATCATAAAAGAAATTTTTGTAAACAAATAGTATTTCCTCCGACTGATTATTGTTTCCCCTCAATACCTAAATATAGCTTAGCAGGTAATTTCATAAAGAATCCTATATCTCACGTTACATCAAATAACTAAGAAACTAGTGTTTTTTGTGGAAAAGATCGAAAAATATTTGTTACATACAATATAGTCATAAAGAAAAGTAATTAGCCATCATATGCCCCTTTGGTGAATGTTCGTCCCTTTCCTGCTTTAGATATCGTAATATCTTTTATTTCTCTATGATTGCAGTTTGGTGTGTTTATTTAACACTAAACCCACCACTGCCGGTCAAATGACCGTCTTTATATGTTTAATTTTATAATTATTCAAATTATGGCGTTGCTTATATAGAAATTGATTCGATAAATTTCTTTATCCAAGCACATATCAAATAAAAATTGCACGAAATCTAAATAAATCGAGCCTTCTCATTTTTATCAGCTAAAACATTTTAATCGCTTCCAGTGCTCGGTAGTTTTAGTATTGAACTATAAAATTATGGATGAAACACAATTGGTCAAAATAATTGTTTTTGAGAAGCCTATGACGGTTAGTACATATCTGGAATTACAAGTTACTGTAAATATAAATCGTCCGAAATAAATATTAAAGACAATAGTTTTCCTATGATATCACCAGCTGTGTTAATATAGCATAGTCTGTCAGGTAATTTCAAGCTGTTTAAGCAGAAACGTCTACGGAAAGAAAATATACGTACATCACTTTAACATCCTTTGCGGATGCCGTGTCAGAACTCAATTGCGGCTCTTCCTTCACCTCCACTTTGATGAGATTCGACTCCTTGGGCTCCACTTTAATTTCCTTATTTTCTTTGTTAGTTTCTCTGTTATCCTTTACACTAGATGTGATCGACGAAGTGACACACGCTGTCGTGGTACTCAATATCGATGTAGTTGCCGCTGCTGTTGATGTTATTACGGATTCTGTTGTTAAACATGTGCTCGACGTTGCCGACGAACTCAAGGAAGTCGCTGATGTGGTCGCTATCGTTGATGTAACGGACGCTGACACGTTCGATACGGTTGAAGTGGTAGTTGTCGTCGTCGTAGTCGATGCCGCTGTCGAATTATTCTGAGGATTTTCTTGTGTTTTCTGTTGCTGCTCGCGCTGCAGCCTCGTCGTAACACCCGTAGTTAGAATATCTATAGGTCCAATACTTGAACTGGTATTATTTACCTTAAACAGATCGAGACATACACATGAAGACCTATAGATTCTTACAAATGGAATATATGTTAACGACAACAGAATTTTAATGTGACTCACTTTATTATTAGGATTGTTCCGAGTGCTACGTGTTCGTTGCCGCGACTTTCGCAATAGCTGCTTATAATTTTCTGCTTTTTTAGTGAGGTAGTAATGATGCACGCAATCTGGAACGGACTTATGTTCTAAAGATTGAGCTATCGTTCCAAAGTTCTTAGGATGTTGTAAATATTTTTCTTTAAACAATTCGTGCTCCACAGAACTCCAAACGTTGATTAACTTCCGTTCACTGTGAAGAGCCTCTAATTCTTCTGGCTGAAGCAGACCGTTTCGATTCTGAAACGCGATTCGTCTCTGTTTCGTATCCAATAATAACGGAGGTATTACTGCGTACGAACGCATTTTTTTATCTTCCATCTAAAAAATAGTTATGGGGTAAACATTATCATGATTATTCTAACATATGACTCCAATGATTAAAATTTAATAGTGATTAAATAGCAATAAAAGACTCGTCTTCAAATTATTAACAATAAATAGATCTCAATAGCTAAGCATGAGCTTGATCATTGTCTTTGTCTCTTGCACGATGTAATGCTTCCAGTGTTTACAGATCAGAAGGATTTTTTAGTACCACACCGGTGACAGGTGACTGGCCAACGTTTTCTCAATGATACCGATGGTCATCCGTCATCATTGTCACAAAATTAGTTCAAATAACACGTTTACTACCAGCACGCATATGTGATGTGCACGATCTCGTAGTGTACATGAAACTAATCGAATTAATTTGATATGTATACTATTATTTAAGAACATAGCATAATATTCGGAAAGTCCACGATTTTCCTTTGCTAAATTATTCTAGAATTTCATAAGGGTGTTGAGTTACATTTAATCGAACATTTTAATGATGAGGTTAGGTAGCGAAACAAATGTTGGTAGAAAACTTGTTAACTAAAAAGGATATCGGTGGTTAAAAAATTTTGAACAACATCAGAAATGAGATAATACATATGACCACCAGTCCATTGATAATCATATTAACGTTTCATCATCATATTCTTAAATTATGAAAATTCGCTCGAGATGCCAAGGGTACAACACAAACTTAGTGTGGTTGTTATTATGGTAATTGTTAATAACTTGAGAACAAAATTAATTTTCGTCTTTTTTAGCCTGGAGAATCGCACCCTAAAGAAGACGACCACATGCAATCGAACATGCTGTTGTATATATTATTACATAAACTATAACAGTGTAAACTACCTCTTGTTCTTGAAGGCCGTCCATAATTTCCTCTAGGTCAGCTTCACTTTTAATGCGGGCACCAACTCTATTGAAACGTTCTTTGTCTTCTCTCTGTTTTCGCAACTCAGGAAACACCTTCTCGAAGAATTCGCGATTTTTCGCTTCCTTCGATTTCCGTTTTTGCGTCGCCTCCAATCGTTCTATCTTACGATGCCACTCTTGCACCAAAATGGCGTACGTCCGAGACTGTTGCCGATGGAGAGATGCTCGTTCGGCGTGTTCCCGACGAAGCCTCGCTATAAGCTTAGCTCTCATACACGTTTGGTGCTTCGTACGATTTTCTTGGTACACACTTGTATCCGACGGTTGATTATACAAAGGTAGCTCCACTTTCGGACCCAGCCTCTCTAGGAGTCTATGGGCTTCCTCCGCTTTTCTCTGCAATCAAAATTAAATTTAAAATCTGTCGTCAAGTTTTTCTAAAGTTCTGAAAATCATGCTTGAACTTCTTCACTAAAATGTCTTACCCTATTTTCAGCATAAATCTTTTGTGCCAGAGACTGGTGCTTTGGTTGCTGCGATTGTTCCTCAACCTGTCGTTTAAGACCACTGGCTTCTAGAGGTTTGTTCGCCGCCTCTTCTAACTCTTTCAGCTTTTTCCGAAGTTTATTTATCTGAGACTCTCTCTTCGCAATCTCTCTATCGACCTTGGCGATCTGCTGCAGAAGATCATCCTTGGTACTCCTAAATTGCACGTCTTCCTGTGTGTTCGGTTCCGGAAGCGTGGGAGAAATAGCTTCTGTTTGCGGCGTATACGCAGCGGGCTGCTCCTAGCAGAAAATGCTCATATAATACTGTGATACACTGAAGACACATTTTGAGGTAAGAATATAGCGTGATAATTATACTGCGGATCTGTATGCAAAATAAAATTTGTATGCATCAATTGCAAGCTATGTAAAACTTTATTACGAGCTAAATCAAAATTCATTTTCCTGATTAATAATTTTAATATGTTGGAAATAGTATATCGACATTCTTGAATTCTTGTAATTTTTTTACTATCTTAAATTGCATCTATACATTTTTATTATAAATTACATAAAATCCACATTCTACTAATAATACCTAAGAGGGCGACAAATATAAAGCTATGTCTACACAGTACGAAGCAATCTGGCAAGGCAAGTTCGAGAGAAAGTTGGCATTTGGACCGATTGCTAATACGGCCGCATATAATATTTATCTAAATGTAGTGAATAACAGACTGCAAGGTATCTTTGATGTCAAAAAACCGACATTCGTCAACTCGACGTGAGGTAGTCACACCTCGAGGCTGTCGCAGATGTGCGCGTAAACATAGCTTTAGATTTTGTGCGTATGCCAGAATCTACTACTCCGTCCGAGTCCAAGGACGTTTTCAATATCTTAAAAATGTTCAAAATTCGCTTGAAACTAAGCTAATTTACAGTTGAAAGTTTATGCACAACCGTAAATGGGTCACTCCATACGAAATCGAATACTTTTCGGAGTACTATTTCGGAGTACTATTTCGGATTTTGTACAAATCTGCATACGTTGTAGCCTTTAGTAACATAGAAACGTATCTCAAAAGATTCGTCGAAATCTTAAAATTGTCAGTTTTACGGACGTGCAAAATAAAATGTCATCAAAGTTGGGATATAGCCCCAAGTGTCCTTATTGCGGACCTGTTTTTAAAATTGCGGGCCTGCTATACCTGGAGAGCTCTTGTACCATGTATGTGATCACCGCAGGATTTAAAACTGTTATAAATTATTGGGAAGCTCACTCTTTGTTAATAATATTAATTGTTGGAAACATTTACTATCATTGCCATGGATATCACGAGAAAGTGGTGAATACTAAATGACCTACGATCTTCTTTGGTATAGACCAGGCCTGGCCAACACGCGGCCCGCCACGTTAAATTGTGCGGCCCGCCGGGCGATTTTATATTTCTATTGAAACTTTTGTTTCTCGTTGTACGTATACAAAAAATATTAAATCAATAAAAATCATTAAAAATGTCATTGTTATAATGCGCAAGTGCGACTACGAACTCCAGTTCTACATTTGATATCCACGAACGCCAAATGTTACTGAAAGAATCTGTAAATTTAAAGTACGGCCCGCTGTAACGTTACGCGGCATCAAAGTGGCCCGTGAAACCATTTGGCCCCATAAACGAACGAAAAATTTCATGATCCATTTGTTCGGCGTTCTAACAGTCTGCACAAACTGGCTCGAACTGCAAGTCGTCTTTTTTATTGAAATAATACTAGTATTGTAGGACATTTATTTAGTTATTGATTAGAAAACGTACAATGAAACATTAACTCTTCAATCTACACTTCCTTCACAATATCTCCCATCATCTTCGAATGGAACGACTTCGTAGTCACCACTTTCTCGCGACGTTCATGGAGCAATAATAGTAAATATTTCCAACAATCAATATTATTTATAAATAGTAAGTTTTATTGTATATCGCGCTGCAGCGTTCACTTAAAAGTTAGTTCGCATTTTTAAAAACGGATCCGCAATGAGGACGCTTGGTACTATAGCCTAATTTTTTTCAAATTTTTCAATTATCCCCTGCTATGAAAACATTGCATTTGTTTGAAACAATTGCAAAATAAACGATGAAAACAAAATTTTTCAAGTGAAATAATTCTTATTCGATACTCTTAGAGTATCGTAGAGTACTCGTAGAGTATAGATTACGAAAAATCTTTTGAGATACGTTCACACGTCACTAAAGGCTACAACACATCCAAATTTGATCGAAGTCTGAAACAGTACTCCGAAAAGTGTCCGATTTCGCGAGGAATGACCCAAATATCAGTCCGTTACCGCCTTGATATCTTCTGTTAACTCCTCCACCGAGTTTACTACCTCAACTCTATATTAATTTCAAAACGCACGCGCATGTACTCCGATACCCACCCTAGTGTCTATCCTGAGTGGCTGCTGCAACTGTACCACGTGCTCTTGTTTACCGCAGGGGTCAGCGGGCGATAGGCTTTGACAGCGAGATTGCGATTGGGACTGTAACTGATGTTGCGTTGGTTGGGCCAAACGTATTTTTTTGAAGGGCGGTGCCTCCTGCAGATTGGCTATCTCGACGGCCGTACGAGTGCAATACTGATCCGGTTGGACGGGCATAAGGCCCATTCGTGAATTTCTCGCACTGGTCACGTGCTGATAGTCTGAAGCGGCCGTCGGTGAAGCTGTCGGCGTCACCGAAGCAGGCGGCAGAAGAGATATTCTCGGTCTATCCCCTCTACCACCAGCCATGCCACTACCTACACCGCTATTCGTCGCATATTCGGCCGTAACTACTCCAACGCCGACTCCAATCTGCGACAGAGGACTACTGCTCACGTTGATAGCGATCCTCTCGTTCACCTGTAAAAACACTACGATCAAAATCCATCCTTTCTTTCAATTCTGTTTTCATTCGGCCGTCTTATACTTTCTTTATCCTCTCAAGCGTTTCATTCAATTTATCTTGCCTAACCTTCCCCGCGCAAACCTATTTCAAGAAAATCGATGACCCGGTTCAAGAGGACAGACGGTACGTTATCAATATACCTAGAACCCCGTCATACATTTCTTGCACTTCAATTGTACCTCAAATGGCTATTTATCGCGCACTCTTTTTAATATTCGTTCATATTTACATTCGTTATCTTAGTGATCGATATAAAAAAATGTAATAAATGTTTAGATTTTGCAAACGAATTACACTAGGTAGCATACAGCGCAACAATTCACGCGATACAATTGTATCTGAAATGAAGTAATCGTTATCATATCAACAAGTGCTTAAATCGTCACTTTCGCAAGATAAGAAAGGATTAATAAGAGGGGAAAGTCAAGAACAAAAACAAGCCACTCATTACATTCTTTTTTCTATAATTATACCGTCCGTATATACTGGTAGTTAGTCATTGTTGTCCGAAAACATTCTACATCGCTATATACACTCGGCCAGCTGTTTCCGATCCAATTCGAATCATTTTTATCCGTGGATGCTCGCATTTGTTGATCGACAAAACAGAACGTGGCATTTATCATGCGATTGTTTTGGATCGAGACGCGGCTGATTTAAACAGTAAAATACCTACATTTGTGGTGGCGCTGCGATATACATCCCTCGTGGCGTAAGCAGTTCCCGAAAGCGATGGTGGTGGCGTTTGACTAACTGTGGGTGGATTGGCAGGCACTGCCGGGGCCACAGGCGCTGCTACTGGTATAGGAGTTGACGCCGACGAGGCCGACGTGACCACCGTGGCTACGGCTGGTACCGAGGCTGACGTTGGCGTCGGTGGATACGGATGGATGTATCGCAGACCACCAGCCATTGGTACAGTAACGTAACCCCCTGGTGCACCACCCACTGTACCACTCCCGGCACTGTTGCTTCCCGCGCTGGTACCACTACCGGTACCACTACTATTCCCACTTCCGGGTGGTGCCACGTTCCCAACGGCCCCAACACCAGCTCCAGACCCAACGACACCGGTTCCACTGTTCGTGCCACTAGCGTTGTTAACACTTCCGCCGCCGCCGCCGCCACCGCCACCGCCACCACCACCTCCACCGCCACCGCCACCACTGCCACCGCCTCCACCGATTGAAGGACCTCCAGGAGTGTTACTGCCAGCTGTCCCAGCTGCCGCTGCCGCTGCCGCCGCTGCTGCGGAAGATGCGGCCGCACCACCTTGGACGTACGTCACGCCTGCTCCTACTGTTCTTGGTGACACAGGACTGCTGCTCTTGATGTTTACGTAACTTTGCGGTGACCTGAAATCATTATAACAACATTAAATTATGGTATAAGAGTTAATACATTTAATTAACAAATTTTGTAACCACTAAAAATTACCAGAATTTTTTTTGGTTACCAGTAAACGATTATCGATGAACGGAATTTTTTTCCTTCGTTGCCGATGACCGGAATTTTATTTTGATTACCGATAATCATTAATCACGAGAACGAAGTCTTTTGGTTACCACATAATTTTTAAAGTGAAAGGGTAATTAGTGAAATAAATAGAAATATTACTACTATATAATGTAGAAATATCTATATGTAATGTAGTAACTTAGAATAAAATAGACTGTGGATCTTTATACGCAATAAAAGGTGTCCAAGTTGATTGTAAGAAACCGAGATTAAATGAAAAAATGTATTTTCTCTCCTAATCATCTTAAAAAGTCTAAAATAATAATAATTCTCGTTTTGAATTTGACCTATTCATTTTTTTCATAAATGCATACAATCAGCAGTCCAGCTATCAGCATCAATATTGAATTAAATGACCTATGTAGAGCAAAATTTACTCAGTAAACCAAGCTACAATTGTGCATGCAGCACCTGTCATGCAGAAAAGCTCTTGCTTGTTAAATTAGATATACAACATATATAAGTAAATATGAATGTACATATCTCCTACTTTATTCTTTTCATTTCATATATTTTAATAAGAAAAAAATTTCAGTGATTTATATATTATTAGTTGCCAGTAACGAAACAAATATCAATCATTTAAAATGGTAATTTATAATCAGAATATTAAACATCAATATTTTTTATCATTGTACAACTAGCATTCATTTGAATAAACCTTAATTTTTGCTCAATGACCTTCCCCAAAAATATTTGAAAAAAAAATGTTATTTTGGACTTCGAATTAACACAAGTTACGATTTCAGTTAGATAAACTGGAGAAATTAACATGTTACAAATAGACATCACGCGATCCCTCGTGCGTTAAGATAACTGTTCCGGAATCACGAGACGTCTCGTTCTTGTTTCCTCTACTGTGTATCGTTTATTGTCTGCAGGATGTAAATCAATTCGATCAAACTGATAGTTTGTTCATGGTCAGCATTATGAAAATGCGCGGGAATTCGGAGTGCTGCGAAAAGACATTATGGCGCATGCGCAGAACATCGAACAGTCGTTCGTTTCGGAGTCATGTATGTATGTATATATATTTCTCTTGTATTCACGAGCTGGTGATTTCAGAAATCTGATAACAGGTATTAAAGGAATGAATAATTCGATGCCTAAAATAAAATTCCCGTGAAAAGATAAAATGTCCCGAGGAGCAAGTGCATAAGAAAAGCTGATGGTTAACAAACCAATCGCGTCACGCGATAAAAATATGATTCATGTAAAATCAAGCATCAACTATACATATGCTAGAATAGTAGACAGACGACCTTTCGGCGTTAGTTTGTCACATGTGGCAAAACACGCCACGCATGCGTCATACGATATAACGATATGCGGTGTCGCAGTATAGCACACATCATGGTTCCGCGTGCCGGTGCATCGGTACCTATTCTGTGTGGAATCACTGCGCATGCGTTGAACATCACAAAGGGTGAATGTGCCTGTCTGCTTTCGTAAGGCGACGTTGCTATCGCGATGTTGCCAGATCGTCGTACACATTCGACGAGTCTCGACAAGCGTTTCTAGCATTATTTTCTAGCGAATCGCGATCGAGGTTTAATCAGTTCTGATTGACATTGCGATGTTACACTTTCTTTCTAACAATCAGCATCGTGTTCTTTGCGACAATGAATACACCGAGAACTTTTTATACTTTATCATATTATTTTATCATATACACATCACATTATTTTATCATTGACAAATCCACCGTCGTCATACTACGTCTAAATTGTATGAATGAAAAAGAATAAATGAACGAAATGCTGAAATTCAATGATATTATTTAACAATAACATGTTTTATGTCGTGTTTATAATTATCCATAATAATCCAGACTTAACCCAGACCTTGTTTGTGCGTATCACATTTGGATTCACGCTTGTAAATACTTGGCCACCTTATGAATTTCCCTAGATTATGAGTTCTTGATGATGTAACGGTCAGTGACCCCCCTCCTCCCACTTCTAAAATTTTCTGCATACGATATATCACTTACTCTTTTTCCCTTTTATGAATGATGCTCATACGATTAGAACCTACATTTGAACTTAACTCGCCAAGAAAATGATATAACTGCGTAGATGTTCATACGGCTTTGCGTAGATTTAGCTGCAGCAAATACGTATGTAGTATGTACCGCTTAATGTACTCTTCAAAATATGAGTACTTACGCTAATTTGTAATTTTTAAAAGCAGCACGTGGGGAAAGGAATGTCCCTTTTTCATATATTAGAAAAAATATTTCCAAAACAAAGGAAAATGTTTTCGATTGAATTTGTATTGTTTAAATCGTTTCTTTATCCAGAAAAGAGTGTAAATATCGTTCCGCTTATACTTTACTTTCTTCGCCTATTAAATGTGTTTTTGTTTACAATTATTAGTGTTATTTCTTGAACATATTTTATGATAAAAAGTTGTGGATTTTCGTCATCACCGCCATCTTTTATTCCCTACCATGCGACCTACTGTTCGCTTTCTCTTTCCTCGTTCCAACAAGTTTTCATATTTACTCGATTTTTTATTCGAAAAATAAATCATTTACTTCTAGCTGAAATGTGTGGTAGTGCGTAACTCTAATTATACGCACCTCACTGCCATAATAGAGTAGAATTTCAATCACTCTTTAAATATAATCTCGAAGTATTTAATAAGTACAACGCTGAAATATCTAAACAAAGCATTTCTTTGAAAAGGAATTATGATGAATTCCTTCACTAAATTCATTTTATCCCCACCAGCTATACAGAATTACTGTATGTTATGATCAAAATTCGAATACGAATACGTACACAACCTCGCAAGTAAGTAAATACATACGTTTGTAAACCTCTGATGACAAACCTAACCTAACTTATTTTTCCCGCGTTCTATAGTCTATTTAATCCAAGCCCCGTGCCAATTCCATAGTCATCGCGTGTTAAATATTGGAAATTCCAATTGCAATTCTTTCTCCAAATTTAATGTACTGGCAACAACATATTAAATGATTTTGTGCAACTTCAATTATAACGTATGTTTAAAAAAATGGTTCTAAGACTCGATACAAATCACTATTTGAAAGAAACAAATTATTATAATAAAAATCAGTAAAAAGCTAATATAAAACTTACTAGCAAAAAGAAACCCGATGTACTCAAGTGTGAGTCCACTCTGATGAATATTAGATATGTACTATGAAACGATTAAATCTCATATATGTAAGAGAAGTTAAACGAAAAACGTATACCGGAAGAATAAAGAACGATGCAAAAGAATAATTCTGAGGACTTACTTCATCACACAAACGGGCAGTCTCGAGTTTCAAAGAAATTTTTCCTTTCCATGTGCATTCTCTATGTATACATCCACCATATCGCTTTCATAAAATTCACAGATTCTTATTAATATATGCGTTGGAGTATGACGCACAGCTACACATTTGTACTTTGAAGTAAACAATAAATACAAAATGTATCCTCACGAGGTTAAAAATCAACGTTGCACGTTGACGTTTGAGGTTAGAATCGACAGGTAGCAGTAGTAGTAGAATCGGAAGAACGCATGCGCAGTAAACTGTGCGTATATTGTGTATCCAACTTCAATCTTTTACCCACCGCGTATTTCAACTTTACATTTTTCGATTCGAGCATATACAATGTGAGTATATGATATGAATTAGATGATTTACTATCTAATTCCATACAATGGATATATGAATAAAACAAAAATGTATGCAAAGAAATTTCAGCTGACCCACTTTCTCAGAAATTAAACACTGAATCTCGGAATCCATAGTGTATTCCAATTATTTTTATAGTATCTCTAGGAAAATGTTTTTTAAAATTTGTCAAATGTTTATTTCAGTTATAACCTAACACATCCATCTAATTGAAACCGAGTACATTAAGCAGAACACGTTGACTATTGCTCTACCTAAAATGGCTGATGATTTCTTAAAAGAACATATTTACTGAACCTTCCTGACTCCAGTTCGCTGGCCGAACGAATCATGGAAGCATTTTCATGAAGAATGTTTGCCATTTTAATTACGACATCGAATACATAGTCATGCAATGCGACTGTGATAGCGAACACACCTACAAGCTTACCTGTGTAGTTGTACTGGAGTAGATCTCGCGGGTAAATGTTGGTTATGCGAGACCGGTGGTTGGGTCTGACCCCTGCCGGGGGTCGACGTTACGCCGACGAGAGAGTGGCCATGGGACCCGTGAGGATGACCGTGGGGGTGGGCGTGTGGGTGTGGAGGATGAGAGTGGGGGTGAGGATGATGATGGTGATGCAAATCTGCCCCCACTGGACCCACAGGGCCCACTGGACCCCCCACCCCCAGTCCGCTCACTACCTGGACTTGCTTGCCCACTGTCTCCATCACCCCTAACGCATTGTGTACTGAAACAAGTCCCGTCAAAATTCATTTGAAACCTTGCATTTTTCATTTAACTTCCTTTTTTTTCTAAATGTAATCCGCATTGGCATTACAAAAAGGAATAGCGGAGCCGAACTCCATCAAACAAGATTCTACTAAATAAACGATTTATGTAGAATGTAAATATCTCTTCGGACGCTACGTTATTCCGTTACAACCTATCAATACATATCGAGAACGTGTAACGATCGAAAACAATGATGAAATCACGATTATTCTATATTCAAACAAATGATGTAGAACATAAATTAATAGTACCGATCGCTTAACGATTGTTTACGAAATAAACGAAAAATGCCGCTTAACATGATCGCATCCTTAAAACGAAGGAAAAATGTTTACAAGGACAACGACGATAAGCATCATCAAAGTAACGGTACTGTAATGACTCTCAAAGCAAAGTAAGCCTTCACGAGCAGTTCCTCGAAACGGAAAATGAAATCGGACTTGTAACGCGAGTAACGAGTCATTTCTACTGTTAATCCGGCGAGTAATTTTACTCGTGTATTTCATGTATATTTACGACTACGAATTATCAGTTACGGGAAAATCAGTGTGTATACCGAATCTGATTTACTGAATGTGATATTTTATAAAATAGCGCCGTGGAATTATAATTAAAGGGAACTTAGTTGTTAAAGCGGAACTGACAGAGAAGTTTTGTCTAGCCGAGAGATTAAAAGATGCATACTGCCGTCCGTCGTAGTGAGATAACCCGATCGTCTGGCTCTCAATGCAACTTATGTACTCGTGATCAACATACAAATATACAGGGTGTTCATTAAATGTCTGATATAAGAAGACCGACAAAATGACTTCAGTTTAATGCAAAAATATGAAGAAAAACGGAAATTACTATCCTATGTCTAATCGAAGCAGCAATTTGACGGCAGCGTAAGTAAACTCGTAACGGAAAAACAACTTACCGGTAATGACGTCAGCTGCGGAAGGTAAGCCGATCTCGAAATTCCCCCACGAGTGGTCGATCCGCACGAGAATAATTCACCGCTTCAGTCTCGAGTGAAAATCACGTACATGTGCGCGCGTAATCACGCACACATACGTACGCGTACACATACGTGAGTACACCAACCGATCTATTTATAAATTCTATATCGACGTTAAAAACTTTTACGGAACACGCTACTCCACAACATTACTATTCGTCGGCGAACTTTGCTTCCCACAGACTTGCTTCAAATCCCTTTCTTTTTGTTTATCATTTCCTTCTTACTTCACTGCTCGTGCTCGCACTTTCTTTTTCTCTGCACACTTCTTCGTTGTCTTGCCGCTTGTTGATCGCCGCTTCCCTCGCACCTCTTACACGTACACTTTCATGCGTTCATCTACCACGACTCGTATACCGTGACACTCGTCGAACACAAAACTTAATCGACCATTCGAATTTCTTTCTTCCGATGTTGTTCCGGGGACGACTTCTGCGGATAACAGTTGGAGAAACATGACATTAGTATCAAGGTGTTGAACTTTCTTGCGAATCGAATATGGACGATACACGAAGGACACGCGCACGCACAGCTAACATGTCATTGTGGTTCATTCATGGGTACATTCCGCGCGTCTGCTGCGAATACCGAAAAAATAGCACTGATTGCCAAGATTCGGAAAATTCCGAGAAATTTTGCGCGGGAAATTTGTAGAAATTGAAATAAAATCAGACGACGCGCCCTGCGTAAACAATCCTCACGACCATCGTTCGAGTGTATCACACGTTAATCAAGCACAAAGTGTCTTCAAGTACGTGTTCAGGGATAGTATACCTTCTCTATTGTGAAAAAAACGCGCCGCGGCATTAACACGAGGAAATCTTGTTTGCATTATTCGTCCGCTAACATTTCGATAACACGCGACACAGTTTACGATTTCGGAAACGTTCCATCGAAACGAGCTTGACCTCCGATAAGTAACAAAGCAAAAGATGAAATAGAAAATAAACAGGCGAGTTGTCGTACTTTGAGAAAAAGAGGGGGGGGTGGTGTGCGGCGGGGGTGGGAGGTGAGGGGGCAGGGAAAGGCGGCGAAACGAAACCAAACAGGAAGAGGAAGGGGATGGAAAGGTGATCGCGAAAGATGCCGCGTTACTGTCGCTACGAGCACTAATTTTGATCTTCTTTTAGCCGACTGACCCTATCACCGATTAGGCGGAGCGCGTTGCACTCCACTTGTTCTCACAACTTCCGGTTCAGCTGTTCGCACAAAAGTCCGCATATCTTTCGACGCCCTGCTCTCCGCGAGAGTCTCGGCTTCTATCCTTCTATCTCCCGCTTTCTTTTCCTCGAGCACTAGCAATCACTGTGGATACACCTCAGAGAATCGCGATTGCTCCACAATTTCATCACTGCCACGTGGTTTACACTCAACTCGCGGACTATATTCCACCCACGATTTGTCGTTCCCGGTAAAGTCATTCTGATTCCTGTTTATTATCCAGCTAGGGACGCGCACGATGACAGTGTCGTTGCTATCACGGCTGCTCTCGTTACCGTTACAGTTACAGTACTCGTTATCGGTCCCACGATGATGTAAACTTGTTAACGAACTTACTTTCATCGCGGTCCTATTGCACCCTCGGTGAACCGTTATTTCGCAGTTCTACCTAAAGCGAGGTTCCTTCGGCCGTAATTGTAGCACAGTGCGTGTACGATGCACGCACTGTGCACGTTTCCCGCGCACGTGAGCCAGCGCCACCAGGAGAAAGAAATTGGATGACTTTCAAGATGGCAGAACGAGAAACACACTGTTTTTACGTATACTGCCGTCCGTGGAGGCACTCGCGCGCACACTTGACTCGACCGTCGCGTCGCACAGTAGCTACAGAGTCAGCGTTCTTCTTCTTCTTCTTCTTCTGCTTCTGCTTCTTCTTTTCTCATCTACTCTCTCTTCGCTTCAAAGTTACTTATGCTATTCACAGCTGTTGCTTCTTCTGATTTTTCCTACACCTCCTTCTCTTTTCTGCATTTCTTTCCGATCCGATCGCCAACTGCAACATTCATCTCGAAGAGACCCTGGATCCGGTTTATCCTCTTCGAACCTTTACAGGATCTACCGTCGAACGTTCAAACATTTCTTCTCAATGTACCGCTTCGTTCTTGTATGCCTCGGTAGTGGCGGCGATGGCAGCAACGGCATTAGCCCGGCAGTGTTCCTGCAAGCAATACGTTGTTCGGACGTTTTAATACCACGTCTGTAGCAACAATTGTAAGATGCAACAGTAAAATGATTGAATTCGAATGTCGATTAGTATCTCGTTATATATGTATAATTATTAGACTGCGGATTTTATGCATTTATGACACAAATGGCCAGGTACAATTTAAAGCAGTGGACATGTTAAAAATATTTACGTCAATGTATTATTTTCAGCTTAATAGGATGATTCAAAGAAGAATACAATCTTTATTTGGCTCCTGTGTCCTGCAATCAATGAGAACATTTTTTATTTTGCATAAAGATCCGCAATAATAATTATGCATACTATATTCTCGATATATTCGAACATCAAGCGTATTGGAAAAATATATCCATAATTAAAGCTACACTACTACTTGTATGATCGCGTTAACTGAAAATTTGGCGTTTGTAAGTTCAAGACAAAATTCCACATCTAGATGAAAAAGAGAATATAACTTCTCTTCGTTCGGTAGGGAAACTTCAGGAGTTTTTCATTTTGACAGTGTGTTACTTTCGCGCATGTAATGGAGGCGATCGATCTTCGCAGCAGAAAGTACCGCAGCAGGTTTTCGTGCGTTTGAATTGCGTTCTGATGAGGAAAATCGATTTCGTAGTGTCGACGCGTTAGAATCAAGACAATCTGAAGATAGAAGAGTTATCTTTTTAGTAGATAATAACGAACGATAAACAATTTCCGATGCCGAGTAACTGTTATATCTCCTACTCGTAAGATGATATTGATTTCTCATTTATCACTGACGTTTAACCTACAAAATAGATTAGATGCAAAAGATAATCATAATTTAGCGTCAAGCATATATCTTCGAGCAACGAATGTGCTGGTAGAACTATCAAACGAAAATTAGACTCTCGACAAAACTGTCTGTCCGAGTTAGTTGCGGTTGTAAAATTAACAATAACCTATAGAGTATCGTCTAAAGCGTACAAGAATTCATTTGATTCCCGTTGAATACATTCCGTCCGAATTATTATTATCTTGCTAAACCTAGAACGGTCGATAGCTCCGCAGTCGTTGTGACTCAAAGTCGAGCCGAGTTGAACCGAGAAGAGTCGAATCAAACCGAACTGGACTGTGTAGTTTTGTAGCGCGTCAACGCGTAAAAAGGGGCGAGTGCGAAACGGTAGATCATACCAATGGAAAGACTATGTTTCTTCCCTAAATTCTTATTCGTTCATCCCAATCATTGTACAGTAATTGTGTCGATGTTCGAGACAGATAATGCATAGAACAATTCGAAAATATTTTTCAACAAACTAGAAAAAAATACACAAATCGATATACTCGTGAAAACACGCAGTAGATCTAAAAGATAGCGGAGCAGATGCAATAACTAGTGTTCGTTTAGACTTGTAAGAATTGTTGCTCTTTACTATATTTAATTCTTCAAAAATAATAAAGAAAATACACACACACACAATAACCCTATAGCCCACGTATGAAAATATCCTTCCAGTTTCGTCTTGTATACTCAAATGTTTTATATAAATCTCGCACACAAATGCAGTAACAGTTACTGTTTGGAAAAACCAAATAATTGAAATTATAGTCGTAGTTAAATTTCATTTAACAAGCATCGTGTAATCTTCTCCTAGAGAATCAGATCTTGTAATTTCACTGAATTAATATTTATGTCTGATTAATATCTATAATGAATTTTGTGAAAATTAGGAAAACTACGAAATGTAAATGAATTTATTTTAGTCACTACGATTATTCATTTCAAATATATTGTACGATTACAAATGGTATTATATCATGTTACGTAATTGTTATATAATTATATATTGCCATATATGGTGATTATAATTAAAAAATGCTTTTATAAGTAAATAAACAAAGTTTATATTTTCGAGATACACCAAAACGTCTGAAATATAACTAATTCCAATTCTAGGGAATAGACAATACAAAGTAGAAATTTTAAATATACACAGATTTTATTTATATAGAGCATTTTACCACGATCATTCCGAATAAGATAATTGATATCAAACTTAATATGCTTGCAAGTTCTTCTTTTTCTGAATCCGTAATCACGAAAATAAAGGAATCAGGCATTTATTCATATAAAAATTTGAAGAAAAAACAAACAAAAGAAACACTGAAGATTAAGAAAACTTGCGGGTTTGCACATAATGCATATCATTTTCTCGTAACATATTCTAACACGAGTAACAAAGTCGAATAAAGATATGCAAACTACGACTATGATAAACTTAATCAACATAAGATTAAGCTAAATTGTAAAATTAGAGTTAAGTTAAAATGTCTACGATGAAAAGGTGGATAGGACTTAAGACATTACGGAAACAATACGTTTGAATATATGATTGAAGTATCCGTGTTCCAAATTGAAGGTACGCGAGTACACTTATGAAATATCAATACCACAGCATCGAACTGTTTTTTTTTTTCCGATTAAAGTACTTGCCAGATAACTGATAAGGTACTCGATTCTTGTATGGATCACTTACATAACAATGGGCGTGCACTCAAAATTAAATAGTCAATCTCCTCAAGCGGGATTTTCAAAGAGACGCGAAAATAAATTTTTAACTCTCCAGCACCACAAAGGACGCACAAAGGTGGAATGGTGTGTCCGATTGAAAATGAGATAACGCAAAACGTTTCCAAGTTTCGTTAACGTAAGAAGTAAATTCATTCTGGATGACACGAACGCTCGGCGAAGGATGGTAATGAAACGCACGAGAATTTCATCTATTATTGACCGAAAGAATTTTTTCCACTGTGATCTCCAAAGAGCAGATTCGCGGAGCATAGGGAACGATAATAGTCTCGTCACTGACTACGATCCGAGTTACCGATTTCGTTTGCTAAGCGAGGCGAAATATAACGGCTACGGTTTACGTTCCGATATAGAAACGAAATAAAGTTGATAATACAAAACGCGACACGTCACCAATGGTTCAACAGTTACATTTGTTCGGCTCGTGTCCATACTCTCCCGTGATATTCCACGGTGTTGTTTAAGGACTCGGAAAGAACGATCGAATTAATGTGTTCATCGATAATACGATAATAGTTTCGTTTTTTTTTTGTCAAACATGTAACAATTATATAACATACGTACGGATTTTTAAAAAATTAATCACATGCTGCGTTGTTATCTTCAAGTTCACACGAAAAGTGGTCGGAATAAGATATCGCCTATTATTAGATTCGCTATTTCAGGATCTTGAATACTCTTCAGCACAATCACACTGCTCCGGACACCATTCGAAACGTGATTGTCGCGTACGGATAGAAAACATTTGCTAGCCGGTACACGGATCACTGAGTGCAACACCAAAACACACTGGGCCCGTTAAGATAACACCTTTAAAATCTTCGATGGAAAAGGAACATGACACGTAGAGTCTAAATACGCAGAGACAGGCAGACAAGCAAGCAGCAGGCAGAGCGATGTGGCACAAGAAAACAGCAGAAGTAATACTCAGTCGGTAACTTCGAAACTATGGAGCACTTCATAAACACGATACATTTGATAACCTTATAACACGATGGAATACGCGTAACGAAGATGTACAGAGGTAGAGAACGAAAATTCGTATAACCGACCAGAAACTATAAAACGTCGTGTAAACTTCTACGGCACAGGCAACCATGAATCAATGAACGGGCAGCAAACGAACGGACGACCGATTAGAATGCATGTTAAATGTTGCAGATGAACGATCGCAGACGAGCATTCAGCAAGCACACGAGTACGTGCTACGATAATCGTCCCCAACTATGAGAATCCGTACACATTTCGATATCCACTCCGTCACAGCACTATCGTTAAACTGTTTAAATTTCGATTTAATTACAGTAACAATCCGTTTTCTCTTTTTTATTTTCTCTCGTTACTCTTCTTCTTGTTTATCCTATTCGAAGAATAAACACAATAAACAGGAAGGGAGGGGGAAGAGAGGGGGAACACAATGCACTTTATAATGCAATTTAACAGTACAATAATCGTGGGTGTGTGTATGTGTGTGTGTGTGTGTGCAAAGAAAATCAAAATGTGAAATTATGAACGGTTCACACGTACATATTCTTTGAAGAAAGAAGGATGAAGGAGGATCGTGTGTTACAATGTATGCGTGTATGCATACACGCGCGCTCGCGCGTGCGTGCGTGTATACGAGTGTCTGTGTGTGTGTGTGTGTGTTTAGACGCGCGTATATAACGAGAAGAGAAATATAAAAAAGGGTCACAGAATAAGTTTTAGCGATTGTTTCGGAACACCAACATTTCTTTGTCGTCACTGTGTAAAGGCTAAGCCCCTTGCAGGAGTCGGACACGATCGAAAACGTACTGGGTTAGTTTTACGACACATTTCTCTTCTCTTACCCGAACTACTCCGTGGTATTCCTAAGCGGCGGTCACGGTGATTAAAAAACACTCGCGTTTTACATTCGCGCCCCAACGAAGGGTAGTCGAAATCGTACGGTCAGTCCAACGTTTTCAGGGCCGCCAGGTTAACGTCACGAAATCCACCGACACAACCATAGATCCAAACGGTGGACGGACGGACGTAAGGACGGACGGCTGGCTGGCAGCAGGCAAAGCGGAATCACAGAGAGATTCGGGGGAAGGGGTATTGAATGCGGCGGGGTGAGGGTAAAGTTTCTAGACACGGGGCAGGTGGGGTCATAAGGGACCGGGGACGTACAAGTTGGAGTGGGGTGAAAACGAACGAGAACGGGCGAGCAACCGAACCGACCGACAACGTAGCGTCGCGGGGGACGGAGGTCTACGCTAGCTCAGGACCGTTTTATCCTGGTTCCATTAGTGCCACTCTTCATTGCCCTCGACACATTTTTCTCCTTTTTCCCCC
Organism: Lasioglossum marginatum; assembly: GCA_028455795.1. Taxonomy (NCBI): domain Eukaryota; kingdom Metazoa; phylum Arthropoda; class Insecta; order Hymenoptera; family Halictidae; genus Lasioglossum; species Lasioglossum marginatum. Next base: position 1,313,683 of record CM052251.1, on the reverse strand, counting down.
TTATTTCAACATTTATTATTAAGATATCGACAACTTCCCGATCTTCCAATTAGTATACATATATGTATGCAGTTTTCACTACCGAATAGCAATTTGCCAATCGAGAATATCTATTCTTTGTGCTAACGGCACGGCGAAAACAGAAATACATGTATATGTAAGTCTTGAAAGATCTCCGCGACTTAAAGGTGATAGCTTACGAACCAAATCCTAAATAGATGTTGTGAAAAATATTGTAGACTGTTTTCGATGCACATGTTTGTATCATGTTACAGACTGTTTGACAAAATATAATTGAATCTGGTCTTCGGAAGCGTAAATAACGCCTCTAAACGTTTTCCAGTAAGACTGCCAACGTTTTCGAATTCCTTACAAATTGTACGAGCACGTTTCCTGATTCTGTTTGCACCCTGCGAACTTTGTGATTTTGCAAATTTCTGGGAAACATTGCTTTGCAATTTAGCAAAATTTTCGACAAAGGAGCCCTTGCTAAATTCGCAGACAAACCGGATACGAAGCCAATAATGGTTAAGATAGCTTGCGTATCGATACAAACTTTTCACTTAAAGGTGATTGCAAAAGATAATGAACGTTGTATTGTATAGTAATTTATTGTTTACAAGTAACTCTGTCTATAGAGATGTATAGCACGAATTTACACTCGTTAATCACCGTTTGTACATACATATATTCGTACATGTACAAAATTGTGTATACCATGTTTTATCATTTGTTTGTCGATTGGCCCATATGTTTCACCATATAACGTGTAAAATTGTTAAATTCGTATTAGCTAAACTCATTTTTATGCGAATGGGATTGGGACAGTTATTGCACGTTATGTGTTTCAAATTCATAGGCATTTGTGCGGTTCTAAGAAATTTGATAGAATTGTTATTTTGCAAATATGGGTAGAAGGTAAGGTAAAATGATGTGTACAGCACTGCATCGGGCACAAGCAAACTCGCTGCCTTGCGGCCGGGTAGAAGGGAAGAGAAGGGTTGGGTAGGGAACAGTACAGAAATGAAGAGAAGGGAAGGAGGGGTTGTGTATAGTACGGGTAGGGATGTCGGCCGTTGGCGGAGGAGGGTATATGGTTGATCCTGGCCGTGCACAGCCAAAAGTGCGAGAGAGATCGTGCAAGCATATACACGAGAGAAAAAGAAAGAGATGGTGCAGGAGAACTCGGCAACGATGCATTATTAGAATACTCATGGCAACGTCGCAGAAGGCTTCATGGACGCCAGGCAATCCACCAACACATGAGTGTACGGAGAACGGCAGACCAGAGAAGGAAAGAATCCCGTTTTACAGAGTTGGAGGAGATAGAAAGAAGGGGAGGGGGTGAAATACACGAGAGAATGAAAGATCTACGAAGCCTTAACAGGTTACGAAGTTTTCCACCAATCTCCTGAAATTTTAGAGAAAATTATTCCAAAATTCTGGAATACATGTACTTATTTTAGACGTCTGTAGGTGATGCGGTTTCGCAGTTGAAGCATCACTCACGTTATAGTACTATATGCATTACCAGACGTTAGTGTACATTGTACATTGATACTGTAACTGTACTTTCTAATAAGTAAGCGTCGCTTTACTTACAGCATTTCGCCGAGAAATGCACAATTTCAAGCAGAGCTTTTTACAATGAAAGAGTAAGATATTGTATTTAAGATATTTAACAAGTATAAACTAAGGTATGACGAATCTGCTAGTCCATATTCGACGAATGTTGTGATTTTAATACACGAATATGAGTAGGTCTGGAAATATTTGTTCATCAATGTAACAGTAAAGCAGGCCCAACTATGCCTTAGTTTTTGAGTTGCGCAATCGTATTGCACGTTGCAGATTTTAACTTTTGCTATGAGACAAGCAGAATATGGTAGTAATTGTAAAACCAGGATCAGACACTAAGAATCCAGGGGCGTAGACTGCACACAAATTAGTTCCTATATGTACCGTTCCGTGATCATATAAATATATATGTATATATCGTATATACACATATATATGTATATATAATAAAATTAATTTTATGAAAATCATTGCTCGTGCTCATCTTGTTTTGTTTAAGTAGATGTACTACATACATCAGTCTCTAAATATCGCTAATCGATACAGTATACTTATTATACCGAGAAGCAATAACAGAAGTGGAACTAGAAAACAATAACACTGATTACTCGATGGCGAAAGGGTGTGGCAGCGCCATTGAGTCGTTACTCGCAGCCTCGCAGGAATAGAGCAAGTAGTGGGATAATACGTGCGTTTGTGTGCGCGTGCGTATCTATGTGGTTGTACAAATAAGTGAGAAAGAAAGGTATAACGAGGAACAAAGAAAGAATCAAAGTACGAAAGAAATAGAGAGGATAAGGAGTGAGACGAATAGAGAAAAAGAGAAACAGAAATGACGAGAGAAAGAGAAAGAGGGAGAAGGCGGTAGACGTGGCGGAAACTCGGAACGGTGGAGTGCGGATGGGGACAAGGATGAACCACCTTAAAGGGGATAGCATGAATCATAAGTAATCAATATTATACCTGCGACCGATATGGAAAAATTTTGGGTGATACGTAAGTGTCATAATATTCGACAATATTTGTTTCAGGTGTCTTTTATACTGTCAAAATATGCTCACTCAAACGGTGTATTTTTTCATTGTATAAAATATTTTCTACAAAGTTTCCAAAATATAGCTCATGCACTAGAATGAACTTTAACTTAACTTTTGGAAGTTAAGTATTACGGTTTCATTCTAATTGTAAACTTCTATCATTACCATGATTGCTATCATATATTTCATTACAAAATGTAAACATGTAAATTAATCAATGTACACGTAATTGATCTCAATAAAACAATATAAATTACGAATATAAATGATTTTAAGGAATTCATTTTTAATTTAAATACTTCTTACTTGTATATAAATTGATCTTTTTTATTCGTATTTTTAGATTTTTCATTATCTTCTGTCCTGGGTATTAGTAATAACTTAATTTTTTATACAATCTTAATTATAGGTCGAGTTGCAATTCTTATATTACTTCCTGTACATTTACATAGTTTTACATTCGTTTCAATACTTAACGCTCTATTTGCTTTATATGTAATTTTTACCACGTTCAAACATCTACTGTTTGATCAAATCGTAATGGTTGACTAGAGTCTAATAAACCGCATATTTTACATAAAGCATTCATAGCAGCTACATTTTTTGCTTCTGTAATATTTTGTCCAAATCCTAAAAACATGATCCATTAGTTATCAAATACGAAATTCGTAGAAATTTCAATATTTACCTGAACCTAAGAATTGTTTATTGGTGTAAATTGCAACTTGGTAAGCCGATTCAATAGTATTTTTTCCAGCTTGTCCAATAATTCTAGGTTCCACAGACGTGTTTTTCTCTTTATAAATTATACTGTTTAACATTTTAAATGGATCTGATGGGCACCAAATCTCAGTTAAATCTTTAGTAGCTAATCCAGCTATTAGAAAATCTCGAACAAAAACACCTGCGTGTTTAATATCGGTGCTTTCAGCAAGTGCCGCTACAAGAGCTAAAAATGTGTTAGCTAATGTTTCTTGTGTTACAGGATGATCCTAAATAAACAAAAAATATGTTGATTGTAATGATTCATAATGTATCGATATATACATATATTTCTATGTAAAAAAATACATACACCACTCAGTATAATATCTTTTGTCCCAAGATGCAATGATGCTTTAGCCAGAATTTCTTCTGACATAAGGTAGTCGTGGAAACTCCTAAAGTTAAAAATTAATATAATTCAATTAATTTTATGTATTATACATTAATCAAAGAACCAAAATACTTTTATACATACATAATGCCAGATGCAGGTACACGTGGGAAAGATTTACTTAAATAATTTATTACAATCTTCGAAGTTATTTCTTTTCCTATTTCAATTAAATCTTCATTATGTAGTATTTTGAGTTCAGGATTACTCACTCCCATTTCTTCTTGTTTCTTCTCTTCCATAAAAATATATGACTTATGGATGAATGCTTGATTTAATTTATCTGTTTTAAAATTTTCAGAGAGCCTTTGATTAAATGCATATAGTTCTGCTTCCCTATTCCACTCAATAAAGTTACTACGTTTAGGTTCGGGTTGTACAGGTAATCTCTTTTTTCTTGCTGTTATTATTTTTTGAGTCGGGGAAACCCACCGTTTAATATATCTACAATCTAGATTTACAATTAATAATTCGTATATTTAAACATAGTATGTAACAGTATTATTAGATTTAAAAACACAGAACTCTTACCTTCATAATTCACAAACTTTATATTTACAAGATTCTTTAAGCACGGTCGTAACCTATTCATGATCATATTTTATAAAACGAATATGTGATTTATTTTTGAAGTTTTGGTTTTAGTTCGGTAAAATATTAATTGACTCGTCTACGTGTAATAATAACGTGTAATAAAAATAATTAACAACAAACCACTTGACTGTATAACCTGAAAAGCTTCCTTTATACTTCTAATAAAGAATCAAACGGAACATATGAATGCTAGTTACTAAATATATAATCGTATCTGTTGCCACTTGATAGCTTTAAAGTCTCTATATAACAAAAATCTCTATTGATTCAGTCTGTTCATCTGTTCATGCTCAGTTCGTGTCAGGGCAGTGTCACTCTAATAGGAGAACTGTTAGCAGGAATTTAGTA
>CM052251.1:1291923-1308870 GCA_028455795.1 Lasioglossum marginatum | reverse complement strand
GAATAAATATCTTGTCGCTCGAAGTGCCGCCTCTTATTGTATCCCTACTTTTTGACGTAACGCTAGTTAGTGTTTCACGAGTACCAACATAATATTAAGCTTCTAACTTGAAGGAAAATTATGGAACCCAGTTGCATATCTCGATTTCGTTGATCTCTGATGATCACAAGTGACAGTATAATAAAACATACGATATTGACAGACTTACTACGTAAATACTAATGTTGAACTAGTTATTACGTCGCAATAATTTACTTAATAAGTTCAAATTAATAAACGGATACTTGCGTAACTTCTTATAGTTTTTTTCTATATTTAAAAATAACTATAATTCATGAACTTAAATACAATCCTATTAAACTAGATATTGTTAAACAATGTACAAAGCAAATCAAGAGCCTGACATACCTGCTGCGTTAGGTTCACTTACACACCTGACTAATGAGGAACTTAAAGAATTATTAAACAATGACAATAAGTTTGAAGATATTGTAAAAGACATAAAGCAGGTATGTATATATATATATATGTATATATATACAATTATGGATCTATTGTAAATCTTGTATTAAAAATAGTTTAAAGGTTTGGAAACAGAGAAAGATATGTTACTGGCAAGCAATAGGTCTTTGGCAGAGTTTAATTTATCGAAGCAACCAGAATTAGAAGGTAGTAAACAGATTTTAAAAGAACTTAGCGAAAGAGGGAGTAACTTATGTGCGAGCGTGAAAGAGAAGCTAGAGGAGTTAAGTAAGTTTATATCAAATTTAATTTATATCTAACTAATCTTTAACATGTTGGCCACTAAGCCCCTTTTCTGAGTTTTTCCCATAGATACCATCTATGTTTTTTCCCAATAATCAACCTTTTTCTGCTTTTCTGAAATCTTATACAAAGACGCAGAAACTTATACCAAAATTCTTCTTTTTTATCTTATTACATAGTGTTTTTTTTTTCTTAACTTTATATTAACAGAAAGCACTTTTCCTTAGAAAATAGATTGGATTTTTATTTCGCTTTCATATGATTTAGAGTCATATTTTTGTTGGAAACAGATTTTTTCCAAGCGATTGTGTAGCCTTATGTCTTCCATATTTGCATATTTACATTAAAAAGAAGTATTTAGCAATGGAACATGTATATACTTATTTGGCTCAATAAAGGTTTGCATAAAACATTTCATTTCCCACCCCATGAAACCCATATCTAAAAGAAAACGCCATATAATAGCTTATGAATTATAAAGTATAAAACTAACTATACTGTACAAAATATACATCTTTTCTATACCCTTCCACAAAGTTGTATCCATTTGTTTGATACCAAAGATATCTGAGGCTCTATCGAAAAACACTACTGCTGGGATTCACCAGTGAGCCCTATGGTGTAGATTGAATGGACTCACCGGTGAGTCCCATGGTAGCCAATTTGCTAATAAATATGTTCTTATCAATAAATTTATGTATTATGGTTTCAGAGGAAAAGTCTGGTGAAATGACTGTTGATACTGCTTTAGATCTATTAGAGACAGCTGCTGCTGAAATTGAAGAACAGTCAGAGGTATGACACATATTATTTACAATTATCACTATTATAATATGTTATTATGTAAATGCAATAATATTGGTATGTTTTCAATGTACAGAATATAGCAGGGAGATTTTTGGCTCGTGATATGGACGTAGATGAGTTTCTAGAACAATTTCTCTCACAAAGAAAATTAATGCATCTACGTAAAGTGAAAGTAGATAAGCTAAAAGAACTAATACGAAAATCACATTCCTCTGCTGGTCCAGGTTATCCAATTGCTAGTAATTTTCCTGGTATAGCACCTGCGATACCCTATCCAACTGGACCTGTCTCTATGCCTATGCCTGTGCCATCGGGTTTACCACATTATGGGCCATATTAAAGATTTTAACTGAAGCATTTATAAGATGTGTGTTATTCTTTGAAGATGAATATTTACTATAAAAAAATATATTCCCCAAGTAATCTAAATATCTAATAAAATAAAGTCACCACGTTTTTGTACAATAGAATTGAGCAGCAAAAATCAGTTTACTACTCACATAATAAACAAAAGAAATTTTAAATTTGAAACATTACAACAAAACATTTTAAGGCTTTTATCTCATAGAATATATATTTATAAATCTAGTTATTCAATCTAATATGTTTGACTAGTAATAAATTATTTTTATACTCTTGTTCTTCGCTTACTAGATGTAAAAAATTTAGGAAAAGGGATATTAAAATAAAAACATTTATTTAATTAATATATCCTATTTTTGAACGAGAATGATCATACCTTTTTATATACAATGTGGAGAAAACTATTTTAATTGTACTATGTATTATACTTTACAGTTTCATTCCAAGTTAATGAAACATAATTTTACTATGACTATAATGTTACATCATTTACGCTTTGGTTCATCAAGTTTCTTAATCCTTTGATCTATATAATACAGATAACCAACAATGGAGAAAGCTAATACAAGTAGGGGTAGCAATAAACGCATCAATACTCTATTTTCTCTCTGCTTTCGTTCTTTTTCTTTGAGGAATTCAGCATATAGTTCTTTTCTTGCTTTATACTTTGCAAACGATCTCCCATAATGTGCTCTAAGCCAATCGTCAAAATCATATATCTTACTCAAATGTTGCTTAGAATAATATTCTGTTGTTGGTGGTCTCTGAATTTTATCTATATCTACACGTTTAACTGCAATACTTCTGTCATATTTCTTACGTGATGAAAAATTACCAACTACTTCGTATGCATCAGAAATATTGTGGAACATTTTTCTTGCTTCCTCACTTTTATTTTTATCAGGATGATATTTTAATGTTAATTTGTAGTAGGCTGATTTTATTTCATTATACGTAGCATTTGGAGATACATTTAATGTATCATAATGAGTCTTAGATTTTGTAGATAGTGTCATTTTTATATACTTTAGCAATGTATGTTGGTTCAACATCTTAATTATAAATCGTATATTTAACGATGTTATTGAAGATTGAATAAATATATTATTATTTATATTTGTACATGTACCTTTTTTCTTCTATAGTAAAATTTATGGCCTATCTACATAGTATATGGACAATTGTCTTACATATTTTGTATGAGCCATACCTAAGAGACATATATTTCATGCTCTTTCTTTATATTTACTCAAATGCTTAATAAATAAACATTTATTTAGGGTTAAAACCTATTGGAAGGAAAAAAACACACATGTAAGTATTAAAAATAAACACGGAAGTAGCAAATTAATACATAATTATTAAGTCATGTCATTAAACAAATACATAGAAACAAAGGCTTTATTTATAAAACATTTAGAGGTGTTTTATATCATATTATTGGACAAATACAATTCTTTAAAAATGAATTTAATTAACATATTTAATTGAGATGAATAAAACATATATTACTGATCGGTACGCAGAATTTGTTAGAAAGAACATTCGGAAAATTATAACGGTGGCATGTAGTTGGAAAACAATAGTTCTCATTAATTTTTTTAAATCTAAAATGTTGGTTCACCACTTATTACGGTTAATGATGCATTTTTTATGTATTGCTTATATTTTTAGATACATTTTACACGTGAATGAATTATATTACATCATATGTAGTCATTGTAAATATAATTTGCTTACTTGTAATGGCGAACAGAGTTCATTTTCTGTATTAACTTACTTTATTTTCTGAAATATATTCTTAATATTCTTCTTTCGTAAATAATGAATGTTGTCAGTCAATATTACTGAAAAACTTCTTCACAATGAAGGTCAATGCTAAGAACATTCCATGGCGCCATCTTTAGATTATCTAGATATCACTCCATGTATTTTTTAACGCAGTAGTACTCATATATTTTTGTAGTCCGACAGCTGAAACAACAGAATGGATACTCGGCAAGTTATTCAAACTGTCTGCTAGTCTGCTGCTAGAAAAAAGTCACGTCAGACATCAGACAGAATAGGGAGACAGAATACTAGAAGCGAAACCTCGATGTTTTTCGATAACCAATTATCTCTGCATGTACTAAGTGCGCGTGTGTAAGTAGTGTAAGTGTGTCCCACGAATACAGCCACAAAATTACATACTTACATGTACAGTGTCAAACGAAAATATTGGCACAGCCCGGATTTCGTATACAATTCTTTGTAAATCTGTAAAAAATAAAATAAAAATAGTATCCATTACTAGTGCCAACCTGCCAAGTTTGTTTCGTTGAAAACGGACCTTTATGTCAACTTTATTATCTTCATAATAATATAATTCATGGTACAGTATAGTAATAACCCAATTTTTTTTCTATTCAAACAATCAACTTCAATCTGTAAAATATTTTCCATTTTGTCCGATGATCTTTTGCCATCTTTCTTGGTAGAAAGCTTTTCTGCTAAAAAAAAATTGGGTTTTATTTCACCGAAATTACTCTTTCTTGCCAACCCAATATTTTACAAGAGAATCACATTCTTTATAGATTTGCAGAAAATTTTATATGAAGACACTGTCCTGTGCTAATACTTTTGTTCAGCACTGTGCATATTTCAGCTTATATCAAGGCAGAGAGGAAATTCCTCTGATTGTAACATATCAGATTATTAAATATAATTGATATAAGTTGGAAATCTAATGTTTAATGTTTTTAGGATGACCGCGTGAATAATAATAATAATTACCCAGTAAACGAGACCTGCCCTTTAGCCCAGCCTGGCGAGCTGGTGACGGGCTGGTGACGAGCAGAAAGCCGGCAGCCGGCCGCTCGGTCCTCGGACAGAAAGCAGGCAGAATTAGACCATTAGATAGTCTATATATGGCCTATATAAGGAGTTGCCTGTTTCAAGACGGCAGCACGGTCGCATTACGCATAAACGGCGTAAACGACATTCGCAGCTATTTTCATAACTATACATACTGCCGAATAATGCAAATTACGCCTCGTAAACGAAAAAATAGGACTTTTCAGGACTAGATCAATCTTTTATCTAGCGTTTTTGACTACTGAAAAACCCCGTGTTTGTATTATCAAGAAATGAGAACGCGAATCCCCCCGCACCCTTGCAATCCTAGAAACGGGCAGAATCCCGGACCGACCGGATGAAATTCTGCTCGTCTTTCTGCCAGCATAATGCGCGCCTGGGCGCGCGCAGCGGTTTGTCAGAAATCGAGCACGCTGGTTTACTGGGTACTTGCGCTAAAGAGGATTTATTCAAGCATACGCTAGTGCATGTAAATACCCGAATTCCGCAAACTGTGCGTAGAGTACCTTGAAGTGAGCCTTGAGTGAAATATATACACTACTGTGCAAAAGAAAGAAGCACCTAATATAATTATAAGATATACTTTAAGATATATACTATAACTTAAGATATAATGACAAACAATGTCTTTATGTATAGAAATTGTATTGTACAATGATTGATTTATTGCATTTAAAGTATTAGACAATCCGCAATAACACATATTCTCAGAACTCTTTTTCAAAACTTACTGTGTTCTTCGCTTTTCTATTAAATATGGCCGGGTGCTTCTTTCTTTTGCACAGTAGTGTACATATACACGGCTCAGAAGCAATTATTGTAAATCCCTGAGCATAAAAACTGTTTTGGATCGCAGTTGCAACTGAGTTTCAAATATCGCCGCGCTTTCCAACGTTTCCAATACCTCGCATGGAGCTCAAAATAAGCACAGTGTGCAATCCAGTGCAATCTCTTCTTCCTTCTTCATGTGAAGGACAGAGATATCGAAGTGTCAATATCCTGATGTTTCCTGTATCTTATATTTATGATTTAGTTAATTTTTAAAAATATTAGTACACTGAAAAAGTGTGTTGATAAAGAATGTAATATTTACGGGATTATCTAATTCAGCTAAATGGTGCATGTGCAATTGTTACATTTAATTAAATAAATGTGCCTTTAAACCTGTTATAACAATGCCGGAACGAATTGAAATTGGTATGTAAAACATTAGTTAAGTTTCTTAATGTAGAAATAGATTTTGTATATCATTCATATATTTAGGTGTTATTCCTGACAATTTAAGACACGAAGAGACAATTGTTCAAATATCAGAAACTCTGGATAATTTAAATTCTGCAGTTTCTTATATATTTGATTGTATCGACAAGAGACTCCATGAAAATAGTCAAAGGTAATTACCATGTTCTTCATTATTAAATATTGTTGTATTGTTATATAATTTTGAAGACGCTAAAATTTTCCAACAGATTATTAAATGTTAGGAATAGGGCTACAAAACTTCAAGATCAATTGAAATACTTGCAAACAAATTTAAATTTAAAAGCTGTGAAAATGTATTCCGCTGCAAAGTATCCAGCTAATCATACATATAAAGAGTATGAAATGGCAATACCATCTAGGTATAAAGATATTCACGAGATACCAAAAGTTTATAAATGTTCTGTATCTATAAAAGAAGTGCCTGAAACATACTTGCCTTCCAATTGTAAAACAGAGGATGGTCAATATGTTGGAAATAATAACTTGCAGGAGAAGTTACAATTTTATCATGTGCGGTCTAAGACAAGCAAAGATGTTTATATAGACAACAATGAATTGTCATTTCCTTTCGATCTATTTTCGATTAGTGCTCTACTATTTGATAGTACGGATAACCCTTATAAGATATCTACCAAACAGACTGGTCAACGAGTAAATGAAAAGCAACAAATCGAAGATGCGCCTGACTCAATTATACAACCATGGTTAATGTCAGAAATGGATTCATCTAGTAGCTATCTTTATACTCCAACTTTAGGCGAGGTAAAACAAGAAAAATTTAAGTATTTCAGTACAAAAAATAGACATTATTACTAAATTAAATACATTTTATTCCTAGGTACCTCAGATAAATGTACCACCAACACTTCCAGATTTACCTGGTATTGTTGATGATGAAAAATTTATATTAGACCTTAATTCTCAAAGTCCTATTGCACCATCTTCAGCAGTAACAACACCTACTGTTCGACTCGATCTTCCAACTCCAACTGCTGATGAAAAAGATTCGAGTGCGAAGCACGAACAAGATGTTCCAAATTTACCAGGTTTTGCAAATACTGGTTCTTCGAAAGATTCTACTAAAGATACGACCACATTTTCGCCACCTCCTCCATTGCCATTTACATCTTCTGATGCTTCCAGTACAGTTTCCTTAAATTCAGAGAAAATTCATCAATCATCCTTGCCATCGATGACACCACCATTACCGCCACCACCACCTCCACCGCCACCACCGCCGCCACCGCCGCCGCCACCACCACCACCACCACCACCTGCATCAGACACAGATGCTAAAGACATTCCAAAAAATTCTCAGAAGAAGAAAACCAATGAAGACAAAAATAAAGCAGCAAACGTAGATGATCGTTCGAACTTAATGGCTGCAATTCGAAACGCAGGTGGTGTAGGAAGAGCGAAGTTGAGGCATACGGTGCCAACAGAAGAAAAACGGAATCGATGGTCCTCCGCATCTGTTGGAGGAGATTTAATGGCCGATTTGCATACAAAGCTAGCTCTCAGGAGAAAAGGAATCGCAGGGTCTGGAGGTAGCGCTTTGGAGAGAATGTCAAGCTTGATTCCTCCTCCTCCAAAACCGAATGAAACAACCACGTCAGATAGGAATTCTGCTACCAGTGAAAACGATTCTCAGCCGGACACTGATGATTGGGATGAGTAACGTTCAAATGTCATTGATTATGTGCATTTTAGTTCTGTACATGTGCGAATTCTTTCCTATTCGAATGAACTATTTGAAATATTTGATATAAAAGTTGAAGGTTTTAGTTTTTACTTAGTTGAAAAAATAAGTATGTCAAGTAAATATATAATAGTATTTCTAGGTACACACTACACTGTGCAATAAGAAAAGTATGTATATTTGGTATTTGTTTTGTGTAAGAATACTTTATAAAATTTATATTTCTTTTACGGATGCATACTATGCTTGTTGATTAATCTTATAATAGTCTCCGAGATAAATAAATTATTAACAAATGTTAAACATTCTCAGATGTAGTATTCAATATAAAAAGCAATTTAAAGATTAATTGTAACTGGTCAATCATTGATATTGTCATCATCTTGCGACAATATAATTATGATGGAAACATGTTGATGTAATTATCAGTTTCGATTTAACACTTGACCCCAGATTACTGGGCCAAGTGTCCATGTCCGCTTGTCAATCTTAGTTGGATCGTGAAATTCGTAGTTTTTGCTTGTTCAATAGTTGATGTGCTGTTTAGCAACAAATTCATCATTTAAAATTTATTATTATCGTTGAACTGTTACTTAAGCGTGATAAATAATCACGTGTTCTGCTGTGTTTCGATACGAATCATTTTTCATTCTCTCTCAACGAGCGATATTTTCGACAGTGGAACATTACAATAAACCTATTGCAACGTCGGTTGTATACTTTATCCTAATTTTATCGCTCACAATCGTTAGCATGCGCCTTTGGGAATGTCTGGTTTTCGAAAATCTGTGTAAATATCGTGTATTTACTTATCTAAAAAACTAATTATAAATAGGATTAATAAACCTGAGAAGGATGAAAGGTGATTTTTGTTGTGTATTCTCACAGTGATCAAAGTGCAAATTAATAAAGCACTATTTTTAAACCGTTAGTAAATTTAACCATCTTATATATTTTTTAATCGAGAATTTACCTTAATCGTATCGTCTTTTTCAGAGGAAATGAGCAGTATAACTTAGAATACAAATTAACTTAGACACTACTATTGCACAAATCAGTTCTCTTTTTCTAATAAAGTTTTTATGATTGCAAGACACATTATGGGGAGTACAATAAAAATTTCTTCTACAACGGAATTACCCAATTCAAGAACCAACGGTTCAAACAATGTAGAACTTCCAATTGATATGCGCTTTAACGAGGGTCACGTTGTTAGTATCATTGTTTATAGTGTACTAATGATTGTATCTGCTTTGGGAAATACAACAGTGCTAGTTCTAATTAGGCGTAGGAAGCGTACATCGAAATCAAGAATACATACAATGCTGATGCATCTTGCAATTGCAGATCTACTTGTAAGTATTACCAAGTATGGTCACATGATAAACAGTATGAAGTCTATAAAGTATAGGGAAGTATAATACGTCGTATTTGTAATGCTTCAATAGAAATTCTATTCTATTTATCTGAATAGAAACAAACTACTAAACAATTAACAGATGGTATTTAATTTAGAAAGAAAAACTATGTGTTCTATCTAAATCTAACGAGAAATAAATGACATTTCTTCATTAATAGTGCAGAATAGTATATAATATTATGACTCAACTTAATCTTTCAATTCAATGGGATTGTCTTTTTCTGCTTATCTAGCAATAAATAAAGTGAATTAACTCGTCTGATCTAAATCAATAATAATCCTATTCTACTTGCTTGACTAGTGATCATTTTACTTCAGTTCTTTTCAGTTTGTCTGCTTATTATACTTTTTTAGTCGGAGGCAGATATTTTTTTGTATCTATTAGAGATTTCAGTGAATTTTTAATGCAGAAATAAGTTTCCAGGTAACTTTCCTAATGATGCCTCTTGAAATTGGTTGGGCAATTACAGTATCATGGGAAGCAGGAGACGCAATGTGCCGAATAATGGCATTCTTCAGAATGTTTGGTCTGTACCTATCATCTTTCATTTTAGTATGCATAAGTATAGACAGGTCGGTAAAACATTTGATCGTAATTTGCTGATCCTTGTTCGATATACGTGAAAATAATTATATAAAAAGTTATATTAAATTATTGTAGATATTATGCTGTAATACGGCCTCTCCAATTGTGGGATGTTGATAAGAGAGGGAAAATTATGCTATGCTTCGCATGGATAGGATCCATTGTATGCTCGACGCCGCAGGTACAATAATTATAAACATTTATAACACAGTTAAAATAACAATGACTACTAATAACTCAAACAAATGACTGAAGAGTATTCTTTCAACCGTGTATAATGTCTATGTTTAATGCCTATTGCAAAAATTAAGATGCAAAAGTAGAAATAGTGTTTGCATCTGTATATTATATATATTATTTTTAGATGGTAGTATTTCATTTGGAAACCCATCCAAATATCTCTTGGTATTCACAATGTGTCACATTTAACACTTTTCCAACATACACTCACGAAATCACATATTCCCTTTTTGGAATGGTCATGATGTATTGGCTTCCTCTTATCGTGATAATATACACTTACACAAACATTTTGTTGGAAATTTGTAAAAGATCAAAAAAGAGTGAACGCGGTATGTTTAAGTTTATTTAACGCCTCGATTAGAAATAGGAATATGTAAATCAATTTGTTTTACTTAGCATTACCATTTTAATTGATTTCAGATAAGATTCGTCGTTCTTCAATGGGTTTCCTAACACGAGCAAAAATAAGAACTCTCAAAATGACGGTAATCATCGTTGCTGTCTTCTTTGTTTGCTGGACACCCTATTATGTCATGAGTCTTTGGTAAATAGAATTTATTGATACTCTTAGATCTTTTGAACATGCACAAGTTAATACAAATACAATATGAATAACAGGTATTGGATTGATAGGCAATCAGCGTACAAAGTCGATCAACGAATCCAAAAAGGCCTCTTTCTATTTGCATGCACAAACTCTTGTATGAATCCCATTGTTTATGGGGTTTTTAATATAAGAGATCGCAATAAGGTGAATATCGTTTGTCCCTCGTTCCGTTTAACATATGTGTGTCCAAATGTGCTCAAATATATAATTAGCTGATGTTTTAGGCATCTATACGACCGACCACTTTAGAAACTCGAATAACCCCATTATCTTTGTCACTGAAACTGCTCGACTGATGCAAGAATTTTCAATGTAAAAGATACGAAGAATAATTAAGAAGCACTGGAAATGATGTCTATACAGTAAACCGATTTTTACTGAGAAAACCGGGACTTATTACATTAAATTAAAGGATCAATCAAATTATTTTCGTACAGCAAGAAGTGTTGAATGTTGAAAGATCCATAAGTTAAAAGAAATATTTGTAATATGTATAAATGAGGATCATATTGATCACATAGTAACAAAAAGCTAAACGTTATGACAAATTATTGTATTTGCTTCATTTTCTTAATACATTAACTTTGAAATACCATATGTTACGTATTGTACATTATAGTAAGTAACTGCCTGCCTGAAAGTATGCATTAAATAATTAAAAAAGATTACAAAACTATATTAGTAACATGCTCTTGCGATGAGAATCAGTCAAATCTGGAAGCACACATTCTCACGTTCTTTTGGTAATGTAAGTAAAATGCACTTCAAAAACGGGTTAGACGTGTACATACATTTAAATCAGTTATTTTTTACTGAAACAGTCTTATTTTTCCATTTTGAATATAAAACAATTCGACAATCTCTTGTCTTGTTTTGTTTCGTTCTTTTGTTTTGAAAAATTGATTAACCCTTCCACAGCTTCGCACAAAATAATGAATGTTTATGAAATAGTGTCATTGAAATGATGCATTCTTTTAGATACAGAATTAAAAGTCTTATATCATTTTCTCATTAAGTCTGCAATCGTTATAATTTTGTCTTACAAATCGATCGTGTAAAATAGACTTCTGTCATTTAGCATAAATTTATTTACAAAAAATAATCACTTTAGTAGTGAATTAACGTGATTATTTTTTCGGTACTATTCTATATTAGTTTTAATGAAGTTGGGATCGAAAGTTAATTTCTCGCAGATTAAACAGACTGTTAAAGGGTTAAACAGGAAGTACGAAGTTAAATCTATAGTAGTAAAAGACAAACCACGTGGTGTAACGATTATTCAATATCATAGGAAAACATGGAAAAAGATCTCAAGCATAAGATTTTAATGTAGTATATAAAACTTTATCTTCTTTTGTTTTGTGTTTATGAACACGAGTATTATTTTGAATACTCTCATTTGCTAATACAGTCGTAAGTCTTAGATCAACGTTATTAAAATTGTACAGCACCGGTATTTTATCGTCTATTGTTCATACCCATTATGTATTTAAAATGTATTGTATTAGATGACCTTGTTCAGTAAACCGAGTCCTTTTAATACGAGGAAAAAGTCAAAAATAGAATCTCAGCTATAGGTTTCTTGTATAAAATAAAAATAGTTAACGCAATGATTTCAAGTTTCACTTGAAAGTATTCAATTTGGCGCAAAGCACTTCGTACCGAAACAACCCTAGTACTTACATTTCTTCACCATTGTGGATGAACTTCATTGAAAGTCCACTGTTGATACGTATTGTTGATGTCACATGGCATTAGAGATAGTTGCTGTGTTTGAGGATGAAGTGCTATACATTTCTTGTGCACTCTGTGTAAAAGCGTTTTCGTTTTCTACAAAATTATAGAAATTTAATTTGTTGCTCTCAACGGGCTTCTCTATCCCGCTACAGAATATACAAAAATACTGGAGGTGTACGAAAACCCGAAAATGTCGGGTATCTGATGATCGAGATGAGTCGGGAAGTTATTGGCTCAGAACTAGGGCTGTTACTTTTCCGAAGCTTCGACTCTTCGAAGATTCGAAGGATTCGAAGAAACGAAGGGAACTTCGAAGTGTACGAAGCTTCGAAGCCTTCGAAGTGTCCAAAGTTTCGAAGTGTCCGAAGTTTCGAAGTCTTCGAAGTACACGAAGTTTTCGAATCGTATGAAGTTGTAATTTAATCAATCTTTTAGCTGTGGTGGCGTATTTTTTCGAAATGTAGGAGTGTCTGTAACTGTATCAAATATAACTTAGCAGCGAAATTTCGAAGATTAAAACTTCGAAACTCCGTTTCTTTTAATCCTCTAATAATTTACTACAGAGGTTCGAATTTCGAAGCATTGAAAATTCGGCTCTCATCACCTTCGAAGTTTAAAAAATCGAAGCTTCGAAACTTCGATTCTTATCATCTTCGAAGTTTAAAAAATCGAAGCTTCGATTCTTATCACCTTCGAAGTTTAAAAAATCGAAGCTTCGAAACTTCGATCCTCATCCCCTTTCAGGTTCTGAAATCGAGGCTCCGAAATTCGAAGCTTCGGAGCTTCAAAATCTTCGACCTTCGAAGGAATTCCCGAAAATTTCGGGATTTTCGAATATATTGGAATATATTCCTGATAAAATAGACTTTTAATATGCTCGGGAATAATCCTGAAAATTGTCGAGAATCTTGATACATTCGAGAAGCCAAATATTCTCGGGAATTCCGATATATTCGAGAATCCTAAAATTTTCGAAAAGCCGTCCCAACCCGACATTTTCGGGTTCTCGCACACTTCTAAAAAATGCCATTAGCACCTACTTCATCGTATTGCCATGGACCATGTACAGTTCCTAGTCGACAGAATACAAATTTTATTCCTTGTCCGTCTGCCGATACGCATCGTTCTCCGATTCCTAATTGACCTTTTGTATTCAATCTAACTAGCTGATAAATATTGTTAAATTAGTTATTGCTGTGATAAGTAAAACAACCTATTTGATATCCAACTAACGTTACCTGATTATTACCAAATCCATGACAATGAGATGTAGCCATTAGACTGGGTGGTGAATGACCCATAGTATCCAAACATGTACCAGTTGCTACATTTTGTAACTGAAATTTATAAAAATGAATATAATATACATATATGGTTGAACGGTGTGCATATATACATTTATACCATAGCAAACATTTTTAGTTTTACTCTACCTCTCCCCAGAAAAGATTGGGTGGCAATTCAGGAAATTTATCGAAAACATCATAAGCTACATTTTCCATGTACCACTGAAAACTTTTACATTTTTTTCGTTTTTTGAAAGCCAGTTGCTCTGAAATATCTCCATGGTCAAGTTGTCTTGCAAGGGGTTCTCTTGTGTAAAAGAATTCTTTGTACTTATCATCGAACCATGTCTCAATAACTCTTTTATAATTCTGTAAAAAAGTTTCAAATAAATGCTACCCTCATTATTGTTACTATACATATTAGTTGTAAAACATATTGCATTACTATAGTTATGAGAGGTCCTTTTTTCTTCTGAGCCAATTTGCCAAATGTGTATGGCATAAATCCTCTATATACATGTCCAACATGTGAACAGGGAACCCAAAGAATACTACCACCACACTGCCATATTTTAAATGACAATTCAAAGTTCTCTCCACCCCAAATAAGTAATCCTTCATCATATGCACCCAATGACAAGAAATATTTACGATTTATTGCGAATAAGCCACCAGCATGAGTAGGAGACCTAAATTAAGTTTTACCTAATACATGCCAAATATTTCTGCACTAATATTCTACGAATATTTTATAGATATAAGTTACTTGTAGGGCATGCTGTTATAGGGCCGTGCTTTTTGTTCTCGCACAGGAAGCTCGTTTTCTTTATAAAGCATTCCCCATTCAAAAATCCCTCTATATAAGTGTCCTTCTTGGTACACAGGTCGATATTCAAATGTTTTATGGTCGATACCATCGATTATAGGAACAGTCATCACAGTTCTAAAAATATTTCAAGAATAATGAGATTAGAAAATTTTATCGCTTGACATTGTTATAGAAAAAAAAAGTACCTATCAACAGCAATTGGGGCTAAAAGGGGTGGTAACCAGTTAACATTTACTTCACAGTGGGCATCCAAAAAGACTATACATTCCCCCTTAGCTTCTCGTGCACCGCGAGATCTTGTTCTTATTAAACCTAGCCTTTCATAATTTCTTATTAACTTTACTTTGCCATCCCACTGTTCTATATAAGATTCCAAATCGCCTTTCAAATTGTCTATAACATGTTTCTTAGTAAGTATTATTAATATCATTTGTCCGCTTATAAAAATATGATGTAATTACCTTTATCGGAAAAATCATCTACAAGCAGAATTTCTTCCAAAATATGGGGAGGAGTACGGTTTATTATACTGTGGACAGTTCTCATCAGTACTGACCAACCTTCATTATGAAATACTATTATTACACTAGCTCGAGGAAGTACCTCCGAGTAATTCCAATATTTGCATCTGTTAATCAAATACATATACCGTTTTTATTTGTGTTCAGAATATATAAGAAATTTCTATGTATCTTAACCCTTTGCGCTCTGAATTATTTTTCAATTTTCTTGCCGAAACAACTTCCTACTATTTTAAGTGTTTCATTTGAAATTTACTTCAAAAGACAGTTTCTTGACTGCTACTTGTTTTAAACAATTTTATTTACTAATTATATTAAATATTACTCAATCTTTGTTGTAATTTACATTTGTGGAATTTTTATTTGTTTTTAACTAAAAAATAAGACAATTAAATAAATAAAGGAAGAACCAAATACATATAAAATCCCGTTTTATCTACATTTCTCTTTCTCTGATGTCGAGTCACACTCGACAAAGGAGTGCAAAGGAATTCAAAGGTATTAATTTCAAAAACTTACTCTGGCATTCTTGTATCGGGGATCGATCTGTCTAATGAAATTTCATTAGAACATACCATATTCATACCATAATCAGATTCTGATTGCTGAATATCATTTTGTTGATCGTCTCTGAGGATATGAGGTTTACCTCCTTCTCCAGGTCCAGTCCTTATCTGTGGATTTTTGTCTTCAAAATTTCCAATCTCTTTGGTTAAAACTGGAACCTACAAAGTAATATTAATTATAATACAATCCTACGAAGTACGAAGATATTAATTTTTAATTTACCTGTTTACTTTTCAAACTGTCCGACCAATATTCTTTAAAATTGCTTATTGGTTTATCAGAATAACTACTGATAACAATGTATAATAAGAAAAGGATTAATATACTACCCATAATAATACTAAAAAGACGATTCCTTCTTAGCTGCACAATTCTCATTTTGATCAAGGTAATATATATTATATGTTATACCTAAAAATGAATAGGTATAAAGTTCTGTTTCTGTGAACAAAGAGACAGTTGCTCAAGTGTTAAGAACATTTGAATACAGTTAAAGTGTGATAAAAAAACTAACAGAAATAACTGAACGAAGGTGCATAGTATATTTCAAACACTATAAAAAGGATTATGTTCTTCAGGTATATGGTTTTTATAAAATTAAGATCTCTATTGAGATGCTTCAAAAACTTTCAGACATAACAGAAGTACATTATATTGAAGTATCAATTACCTTAAGTAAAAATGCATATAATAGAACGTATGATAAAAATTAAATTTTATAAAATAAATGTTGGAACGTACTAAAAGAGTACTGAAAACTATATTGCAATAAACTGAATCATTTCAAAAAACCTGAAGCTACGTTGCTTCAAGCAACAGCCAACGTGTCTTTTATAGATATGTGATTATCTGTATCTATCTGTATCTGTATGTACTAAATATGTAAGTACATGTGTGTAGTGTGTACACTTGGTACACTGTACAGAATCTTTTTGTAGCTCGTCGCTAGTAAGGTCCCTAGAAAATTCAAATTTCTATATAGAGACATGCATTTAGTAACATATGAATTCATATCCTTCAGGTGGAAGGGTACCCAACTGAAGGTAATTAGAATCCACTAGAATCTAACTAGATTTTGGGTCGGAACCTTAGACCATATATACCTATAGACTCGGCACAGATAATTTTCCCCTCGGCAAAGATAAAGTACACTGTGACGTTACATTTTCAAAAGCTATGCTCATCGACAGTGCCTCAGCTTGGTTTACAGTATACGGAAAGAATGGACAGGATAATTTCAAAGAATTTAGCATTGTATCATGAAATAATCAATTATAAACTGTATTTGAGATACAGATGTTTATTCTATATGTTTTATTAAGGTATTACAGTAGTATATATGGTCTAAGGTTGCCGTGTCAGCCATTTTGAAATTATCTTAAGATTTATCTTTTGACGTCA
>CM052251.1:1232125-1291823 GCA_028455795.1 Lasioglossum marginatum | reverse complement strand
GCTCGTATAAGGCTAAATAACCGAAGCCCGTGATTGCATTCAATTTTCCCATATTCCGTTCATGAAGACAGAGTCTAGAGCAAGTCTAGAGCCAATTTTAGTTCAGCTAGTTAGACGAGATGGCGCCTAGCCAGGACTGTCAACATGGAATCATAACAACAAAACTATAAAGGGCTTGAATCCACTCGGATCTATTAATAGCAATAAAGATATTAATAAAGAAAAGAAAAAAACGTGAAATCATAGCAAAACTGAAGTGTTAGGCTGATACATGTGTATGTTTATCATTACCACAAAAAAAGCTTTTTTTCTGCACAGAGGTTGGTAACACTGATAAATACCCAAAAATCAGAAAAGTCACTGAGTCCTTCCCCCTTATACGAGCATATTTTGAGCTACGAGCACTAATCGAGAATGTTTGCTCTACTTTGTACACTCATATTATTAGATATAAACATAATCTCGTTCTCTCATGACCACCGCGATCTGCGCTGAACCTTCCTCTATCAAATGAACCTTTGTGCAGCTCAAAATATGCTCGTATAAGTATAAATATATTTATAAAAAGTCGCGGCCCGCAACCCACTTTTCGACCCAAAATCTAGTTAGATTCTAGTGGATTCTAGTTACCTTCAGTCGGATACCCTTCCCCCTTCAGGGTGCGTGGGAGCGAAACTGATACCACCATCGGCGTAGAGGTGAACTACGAACAAAGACAGAGAGAGAGAGATATGTTTCTCGCAGGAGAGACAAAGACAGAGAATACAAAACGGCTTGATTTTTCGATGAGCCTACTACAGATGCATGTTCTTTATTTTTTACAGAGCCATTTTTTGCAATTTGTCTCTTAAAATTTTATAAACAATAATAGTGTACGTTTTTACAGAAGAAATTGTTTTCTGTACACTTTTTCCAAAAAGGGCTCTGCGTACGCTACCCCGCAATAATACAGAGAATATTTCAACACAAAGAGCATTTGGAAAAAGTGTACAGAAAAAATTTCTTCTATAAAAACCATATAAAAACGTACACTATTATTGTTTATAAAGTTTCAAGAGACAAATTGCAAAAAGGGGCTCTGTACGGGACACCGGAATAATACAGAGAATATTTCAACACGAAGAGCATAAAAAAATATTTCTTCTTCGCTGCATCTGAAGTAGGCTCATCGAAAAATCAAGTTGTTTCGTATTCTCTGTCTTTGTCTCTCCTGCGAGAAATATATCTGCCTCTCTGTCTTCGTCCGTAGTTTACCTTTACGCCGATGGTGGTATATGTTCCCCTGTATAGTCTAAGCTAGCAACAGACAATAGGTGAATCCTCTATATTCCATACTCCATACTCTATGGTTTCACAAGTAAATAAAGCAGCCCTAAATAAGTTTGTTGAATGAACCCATCACATGGCGTTCATTTAAATACTATTTACTATATATATACAGAGAATCGTATAAACAATAAAAATATAACATTTGTTTATTATACAACCTTTCTTTATATGAGACCTATAGTAGCTTTGAAGACTTAAATAAATAAATTATGTAAATAGTAATTAGTATTTATATGACTTATATTTACTGATTCATTATGGGAATAAATAAAGTTATTTGTCAAATATGGTGTACTCGGAAAAATTATAAGCTTTTAGAAAGATGTTCATCAAAATTTGATAGGTCTGTATTATTATTAGTTTGATTAGGGCTTTCTTTAAATATTCCTATGTGTTGTTTTGAATGAAATTAAAAATGTATTTAATTTTAGGAAATATCTAGATCCTTGTAGAAAATTTTATTCTACAAAATCAGAAGATACTAAGGAATGTGCAATTCCAATAGAAAATATACGTAACTTTAGTATTATAGCACATGTTGATCATGGAAAAAGCACACTTGCTGACAGACTTTTAGAAATGACAGGAGCAATAAAACAAAATTCTGGACAACAAATACTGGACACATTACAAGTTGAAAAGGAACGTGGAATTACAGTCAAGGCTCAAACAGCGTCTCTTAATTATATGTATAAAGAGACTAAGTATCTTCTTAATTTAATAGATACACCTGGTCATGTAGACTTTTCAGCAGAAGTCTATCGTTCTTTAGTTCCTTGTCAAGGAGTTGTTCTAGTTGTTGATGCGAACGATGGTGTACAAGCACAAACAGTAGCTAATTATTATCTAGCTGTTAAGCAAAAGTTGGTTATAATACCAGTAATAAATAAAATAGATTTAAAAAATGCAAATCCTGGTAGGGTAATACATCAATTAGAATCACTATTTGATATAAAGAAAGAAGATATTTTAAAAATATCTGCGAAACTTGGCACTGGAGTAAAAGATGTTCTAAACGCTGTTGTTGAAAGAATTCCACCGCCTGATGTATTTAGAGAAAAGCCATTCAGAGCCTTAATATTTGATAGTTGGTATGATAAATATAAAGGAGCCATTTCTTTGGTGTACGTTAAAGAAGGATCATTATCAGAGGGGGATCAAATTACTTCTGTACAGAATAAAAAATCTTATGAAATCAAAACTCTTTTTCTACTAAGACCTACTGAAGAAGTCGTAAACAAATTGTAAATGTCAATTTCTACTTTTTATAATTTTACGGATATTGATAGAATAGGGATTATGTAAATAAAAATTCAATTCTATCTAATTAGAGTTGCAGGTCAAGTAGGATGCATTGCATGTAATATGAGATCTTCCAAAGAGGCTGTTATTGGTGACACATTACATATAAAAGGTCAGCTTGTAGAGCCTCTTCTACAATTCAAAACGCCGAAACCAATGGTTTTTTCAGGAGTATATCCTTTAGATCAATCACAATTCGATACAATGAGAACTGCTGTCGAAAAATTAATTCTAAATGATAGTGGTGTAACTGCTGTTGTAGATTACAGGTATGCTTTATAATGATTTTACTAATTGTAAGTTAATCATTTATATAAAGGAGAATCAGATATACGTATATCTATATTTTAGTGTAGCACTTGGACAAGGCTGGAGAATTGGCTTTTTAGGTTTATTACATATGGAAGTTTTTATGCAACGTCTAGAGCAAGAATACGGTGCTCAACCAATCGTTACTGTACCAAATGTAACATATAAAGCAAAAATATTTGGGGCTAAAAATATTAAAAAGTATGGTAGCGATGAAATTATATTCAATAATCCAGCACATTTTCCTAATCCACAAATTGTAACTGAATTTTATGAACCTATTATTTTAGGGACCATTATAACACCAGGTATAGTCCTTACATATTAATTGAGATATAAGTGTCGTTTTTAAACCGATAAAAAGAATTTTTTAATTGCATAAATAGATAAATATATAGGTGAAGTATTATCTTTATGTCATGAAAAACGAGGAGTGGAACAAGTAACGAAAGATATTGGAAATAACAGACTAATGTTACAATTTACATTACCGTTAAACGAAATCATCGTTGATTTTCACGATTTACTAAAAAGTGCAACCTCAGGATATGCTAGTTTTGATTATGAAGAACATGATTATGAACCATCGAAAGTAGTGAAGGTATTTATGATTACTCTACTATATTTAATAATTCATTTTTCTAATATGTTATGAATTTAAATGTTATAGTTGAATATAGCTTTGAATGGTACTATAGTGGAAGAATTAAGTACTATCGCGCATGCCAGTAAAGCTGTTACATTAGGTAGACAGCTATGCGATAAATTAGTAAATATTATTCCACGTCAAATGTTCGAGATTGCCGTTCAAGCTATAATAGGCGGAGATATTGTTGCAAGGGAAAATGTGAAAGCATATAGAAAAGATGTTACTGCAAAATTAGTAAGAATTCGTTTGTTACGAATTTGTAAGAATTGTTATTATCATATGTGTTTTTATGCTCTCAATTCTATCATTTATTTTCTTTTAGTATGGTGGTGATGTTACCAGACGAAAGAAATTGTTAGCTAGGCAATCAGAGGGAAAGAAAAAGATGAAAATGATTGGAAAAATTTCTATACCACGAGATACGTTCATAAAAGTTCTTAAAAGATAATAGGATAAAATTGTGTACAAACATTTGTTAGTTTTTCAATTAAATTCAGCTGCGAATATACCAATTACAACTACCTGATGTATGAAATAAAACAGTTTAATACAATTAAATTATTATTTATTTCAAAGTACAAAATATGTTATTTCTTAAGGTTTATTCAGGAAGTTAAATACTTTATAATGCAACGTATACATACTGAATGATAACCATTTAGTCCTAATTTCCTTAACATAGACATAGACCGTTGCAGAGATATATCATTGATTTATAGAACTTGGTGAAGGATCGGACATCTGGTGTGCATTATTTGAGGGCACTGTATTTACAGAATTGACATTCTCTGGTTTAAATGTCATGGTAGTATTAAGATTAATATTTACTACAGATGTAGAAGCTGGATCTTGCATATCTAATTGACTCTGAGCAATATCCTGTAAAGCAGCCTGAATTCTTTGTAAAAGTGCTTCTCCTTGTTTCACAACCTCCTCTAGTTGTTCTCCAGCTTCTTGGTTTTCTTGTTCAAGACGACTGAGACTTGCAACCTGCAATTCTTGTGAGGATTCCTCACTTGGCAAACTTTCTATTAAGGTATCAATATCTTTTGCACATCTTGCTATTAGAGTAGCAAACAGAGCTGCATAATCTAAAATTAAAAGTTATTTATGCAAAGATAATAATATATTTGACAAAGCAAAATTTTTCATTTATACTAGATCGTCGCATATGAAATGTCCGATTTCAGAATTCAAGTTTTATAAAGTGTTCTAATCAAGAAATACTATTATAATCTACAGGTTTATTATGTATATCATTTGAAGGTACAGAGCTAATCTTTCAAGTCCTATCTTCAGTTTCTCTCTGTATATCCGACTTTATTTATAAATAAAATTTATTTCAACATGTCACATCAGTCGATGTGATCGACGTGTATTCTGTTTTGAGCTCAAAAATAAACATAATGACGACAATATTATGTAATGGCTGGTTAAAATGTGGTAGTAAATGAACTCACTAGAAGTCAATGATAGAAAAAGCTCAAAAATATACATAGATGATAATCTAATAAATGAGGAAGGTGAACATCCAAAAAATTCAATGTTTATCATAGTTCCAAACTTTGTATATAATTGTAAATACAGTGCTCAATAGTATTCCTTGGTTTTTGTTTCCTTCCGAGTTGGGAAGGTGGTCCTTCGAGAAATTTGGTTCTAGTCAGCACACCCAGTGTAAAAACATTCAAAGTCCGAAAGATCACCGGATCTACCGTGGACAATTAACAGTTTGAATAAGAGCCATTTGATCAAGAGAAGTTGACTGCCAGATCGATATTGTGGTATCCAGTCAACAGAGTTGTTATTGACGAGAAGAAAGGCAACAGATCGAATTGAGGCACCAGAGCGAGCAGACGTATGGTGTCCTGTCATACTTCCAAGACTGATGTGTATAGTATTATAAAAATAATAAAATTAAATTTATTTATATTTTGTGCGATTATAATATATACTGGAGTCAAAAAATATATTCAATAAATTCCCATGAAAACACCTTTACAATTTCAATAATTGTCAAATAAAAAATCTAAAATGGGTCATTTGACCTCTCGTGGAAGGTTTAGTGTTAAGTAAATAGTTGTGTTCCTTGTTTCCACGTTCATTACTGATAAGCAGACAGCGGATCTTTATGCAAAATAGAAATGTTCTGCATTGATTGTGGAAAGCAGGAGTAAAATAAAAATGATTTCATCCCTTAATGACTTTGTTATATTAAAAACAACAATACAATATACTTGAACTTTTCTAATCTTTTACTGTTCTATGTGTCACCCAACCAATTCCTTCATAAATGCATGAAGATCTGCCGTCTACTGATAAGATGCGTTCACCGGTGAGGCGGAGCAGAAGTCTCCACAACGGTATAGTCGAAAAACTCGTAATTTTTGATAGAATATAACGATTACTAGACTCCGGATTTTATGCATTTATAACAAAAATGAGCAAGTGCAATTTAAAACAGTGAAAATATTAAAAGATTTTGAGAGTATTAATATATTATTTACATCACATTAAAATTATTAATGAAGAATATAAATTTATATTTAGCTCCTGCATCTTGCAACTAATGCACAAACTTTTTATTTTGCATAAACATCCGGAGTCTAACGATTACAATGATGCTTACTTTAATCAATAAGTTTTATTTAGAGAAAATTATGCTTGTTTAAAGTTACTGTCATGAATCGAACGTTTCATATGCAACAACCTAATATAAGTGAATAATAAATGTACCTTCTTGAGATTGATGGGGTTGTGGTGTTCCTACACGATCAAAGCCAGGAAATTTACTAGGTGTAGAATATTGTTGTAGTATACCTACACTGTTACAAAAATGTTCTGCTTGCTAAAATAATATACGTAATTAACAATTACACTTGTTATTGTATGTAAAGTAAAACTGAGAAGTTATATTACTTGGTTTATAGTGTCTTGCAATTGTGTTAAACGGTCCGCCATATTTTTATGAAATAACCTCTAAAATCCTATATAATCACGTTTTTCAATGAAATTTATAACACGTATTAGCTTTACGAAACATGATCATTAAGCGGTATTATAATATTTAGGACTACATAGTGTAACAAATAAATCACATACTAAATAAATAAATTGTCTTTTTCAGTTGCGCTAGAAGTTCACACTTGTTAATGTTCGAATAGATTTTATGTATTGTTATGTTTCAATTAGTTGACTAGCTGTCACATTATTCTTTCAGAAGTAGTTGTCGTTAGAGATTTAGAAATGTCAAATTGACACAAATCAGAGAGCACAAATCAACAATGATGTAACAGATAGTATCAGAGAATGTAGGATGAGAGTATGAGACATGAGACTGGGGACCGTAAAGTGGCGTAAAACAGGTACGGCAATTTAAGTATTAAATATAACACTGTATTATTTTTATGTTCGATCTTTTTTTCAATACCCACAAATAAAAAACATGCATTTTCTGTTTAAAAAATATTTGTTCAATGGCAGATTCCATAAATTTTAGGATTAAAACTGAAAAAAAAAGATAAAAAAAAATGTCGACAGCAAGACTCGAACCAGCGAGCTACTGATTACCAGTCTTTCTCGCAGCACTCTCGGCTACTGCGGTTCTTGTTCATATGTTAACGCGAACTCTTTATGACCGGGTAGAGATTTTCAAATGCAATTTTCTCGAAAAATCTTGAGAAGCGCGCGCTACTGCTTTGCTAAATTACATTTGGATACGTCACCTTCATATACTGCAAGTTTCAAGAAAATCCGGTTCCCGACTATCTTGACCTCTACTTGTAAGAGAAAAATTAAGGACAGATTCGGAATCAGCGCGAAAAACTCTATAGAATCGCATAGTGAGAATCGAAACGTTTTTTGGCTGTTGGACAGTGTTATTAAGGTACTTTGTTGTTCTACCGATATTGCCGAATTCAATTGTTATTCGTGAATGACGAATAATTTTGCATATGGATTTATTCATTATTCGAAATAACTTTTGCCCAACTCAGTGTGATAATCACATTCAAATTTGTAAATGGAACTCTATATTTTTTTATTACATCTGATATAGCTGTACTTATAGTACATGCAGACTGATCTTATAGCTGATATTTTCAAAACATTACTTACACTTGTATTTTACATAAGTCCTTACTAAATCTATCATAAATTTATATAAATATATTATAAGAATATATCCTAAGGAATAATCGAATTTACTTAGATATATATATATTTATATATATATATGTATATATACATATATTATATGTATATTATCATAAGGGAAGGATATTAAAAAGAAAAGGTGCACATATTAACATAATTTAGCATTTTCCATTGCATTTTATAAAATGTTTACATGGGGAAATATTTACAAAAATATGAGTAGGATATGATGAAGTGTAGAAGACAGGAAAAAAGGATGAACAATATAGTTTTATGAATGATTCAATTCAGTGTACCCCGACATTGAGGAGCTCCACATAGGCAAGGAATTTTGTCATCTTCCAAAGGAAATTTATAATCGTATGTAATTTCTTCATTAACTCCTATCGGTTGTTTACTATAGATTACAATTTTCTTTTGGCTTTCGATTGTAATTACTTTTGCATAGCAATTTGGCTGTAAAAGAAGAAAGAAAGAAGTTACAGTTTTCCATAAATAATATGTTCTCTGTATTCTTCTAAATATTAGTAACACTGATACTTACATTGCAGCTGTGATTAATAAATCGCGCTAAATTGCCACATTTCGTTGCGTCAATAATTGTATCTAAATCAATACGGAAAAGATAAGAGCTACCAATGCCAGTCGCTTCGTATTGTGATTCCCTTAAGTCAGCAACGACTGGCCTAACCATTTGACCAACATATTCAATAACCATTTCATCAGCTGCAATTGGTTCCATAGCAAACAAACCCCAATCGTGTATTCCAGATTTAGCGAACTTTAATTGTTTTTTCCTAAACTGTAAGATTAAAAAAGTATTATAAAATGCTTGACAATTATAAAAGTTACATTTATAATTAGTTACATAAACCAATTTGGACCGTACTTTCAATTGATTGAATTTAAGAAGATCACTATCGGTATCAATACCGAAGGCCGTTAATAATCGACGTTGATTGCTTCGAGCTTCGCGAGACAGTGCTTGCATTTTACCAGTTAAAGCTTTAGTATTGTTCTTTGGACCATTCATTGCTCCATCGCCGCCAGCATAAGGACCATTACTATCTTCAACGTCATGACTGCGTTGTATGCTTTGCGCATAATGATGCTATGAAAATTAAGCAATTTTAAATTGATAACATTATGCTTCCAGTAATATTATAAGATCTAATTACTTTTCTATACTAGAATTATACCTTGTGTTTGGCTTTTTCTCGTATGTCAACTTTATAATATCCTTCTGTTCTTGCGCTTCCACTTGCGTGTAGTCTGAGTTCATCTCTTTTTCTTCGTTTAGCGGGACTTGGAATATCTGTTGCTGGATGATCCACCCAATGTGTATCATTCAACCAATATCCTTGACTATCATCAGCTAATAAAGCTTCATAACTTCGTCTTAAATATTCCACATCCTCTGCATCTATACCTCTAGTTAAAAATTCATACAAAATAGCCATTTCCGACATAAGATCGCGTTCCTTGTATGTCACCGTTGGTTCCTGTACAATTTTCTTGGGATATTTTTCATAAACAAATTCATTTTGAATATTTTCTTTCTCTCCTTCGTGATTCTGGTGACTATGTATCTTTGTATATTTGTTGAATTTCCGTTTCTCCACCTTATGAGTCTTATCTTTACCCTTGGCCAATTTAATAATCTTCGAAGCTTTTATTTTTACAGGTTTTATTGGTGCTGGAGGTGGACGAGTTACAAATTCTGCATCTTCTGACTGAGACGGCGGTAATGAATAAGAATGTTCCATATATACTTGTGAAACTTGAGAACTACGTAAACTTGGACTTCTTTGGCCATTCAATCGAAGGTCAGCTTCAGCTTGGTACCTAATTAAACAAAAATAATGTCACACTTTCTGCTGTAATTTTCAGAAATTTTTTGCAGAAATATATTAACAGATGAAATGATGATATATTTCGCAAACCTTAATCTCCTGATTTCTAAGCTTTCTTCCTCGGAATCTGTAGTAGGTATTTCACTAAACATTTCAATCTTTTCTGATTCCTTCAATATGGGCTCGTCATTAATGTATTTGGCAGACATAGTTTGAAGAGCTCTAATAATATTTGGTTGCAAAGGTCCAGGACTTGTATGTCTTATAATATTATCTTGTCCAGCTAACGTTATTAAAGCTTCAGCTGCAGAATTTTCCATCTTCTGCATATCACGAGGCTCTTGTTTTACCGGTATTGTTGCAGTAAGCGTAGCTTGCGCTATCTCTTGCGTCTCATCCTCTAGAACCTTTTCTTCAGTGTCGGAGAACACTGCTTTAGGTTTTTTAAATTGTTCTTCATTGACAGATGTTTCATTTATTTCTTCCATTTCTTCCTTCTTATCTTCATATCTTAAGGGTGATGCTACAGATCTAGTTTCATCTTCATATTGTGGGAATTCGTTAGAATTTACATTTCTTATCTTAATGTCCGGTATTGGCGTTTCTCTCCCAGTTGGAGTAGGACAATCTAAAGACCTTTGAATTGCCAATTCTGTTAAAATATCAGGATCTTCGCTATTACAAGCCAAGGGACGATGGTCTGATACACGACTATCCGTATCTTGCTGAAGATAAAAAATAAATTTTGATGTAGTACTACATAAAATGTACCTATTGAATATTGCGTACTTATAATGGTTTGACTGATCATTACCCTAACAGGCTTAACATATACCTCATCTTCGAAATTTCCAGAACACATTTCATCGTCAGAACTATCGTTCGAACTGCTGGAAGATTCGCTACAGCTCATTTCATCGCTGCAGCTATCGTTGGACGATGATGAGGATGAAGATGACGAAGAAACACTTGGAAGAGAAGTAAGTGGCCTTTTAACTTTCTGTACAGATGTTAAGTCAAGGTCGCTATCACTTTCTATAATTTCAGTATCACCATGACCTGACTGGCGACTATCTTCGTCTTGTGGTAATGGGCTTGGAGCTTTAATTTTACGCTATAATAGAAATATCATGCTATTATAAAAATTAATAAAATATAAATAAAGCGTATAAATATATACATATAGATCTTACCCTGAAAGAAGGCATCTTTGGCATACTAGCTCTAATTCCCAAACCAAATCCATCGTAATTGAATCCAAGTGGAGTTGCCTGTTCTAAAAGCAATGATATTCCTTGAGGTTTCGAGCCTTCTTCTTTATTACTATTATTGACAATAGTGTTATTATCTCCTCCTTGAGTTTGACTTTTCTCAGACTTCTTCTCATCCCACCATACTTCAAACAATTTGAATGCAGTGTTTTCAATCATTTTTTTATTAAAATCTCTTTTCAAAATTTGTTTTAACTCATTTACGACTCTGTTTAATACTCCATTAATAGTAGGACCCTGAATTTTTATTAATTCATTGTTATAAACAGATGAATTGTATCATATACAACATGTAAGTAGTTAAAAAACATATACCTGTGGATTATCTTTTGTAATATTATGATTTGCCATGGCATGAAGCCGTGATTGAAAAGAAGGATAATAATTTGCCCCTTGATGATTTCCTACTGCTCCAGAGAATGGTGTCGTACTAGGTTGACAATGGCTTGGTAAGTATGTTGTCCCATAAGGATATGGATATTGGGTTGGTCGAGGCCAATGATACATATCATTAGTGGGATAATGGGTTAAATGTCCAGCATAACCTGCTCCTGGATACAACTGACTTGTAGTTTCCGTTTGAGCTATCACCTATATGCATAACAATTATAAAATTTATTATACTTGATCTGAATATTAGAAGTGTGTAAGAACCTGATAGTGCCGGTCGCGGCGGGTTGAGAATTTTATTCGGGATCGGGACGGGTTTACGAAATTAGTACCCGACATTTTCGGGTTCTCGCACACCTCTACTGAATATCAATGATATTATTTAATTTTATAATCACCTCCTCAATTTTTTCATCTCCCGAACTTAATGGACTTAATGACATCCTATCGTCGTCAGGAGGAGGTGGAGGTGGTGGTTCTTTTGGTGGTTCTGGTTCAATTTCATCTGGAGCAGGACTATAACTTCCAAGTAATGCTTCATCTTCGCTTGAACTTATAACACTACCTAATTCTTCGTCGACAGAAAATTGATTAATGTTGTTCTCATGTATTTTCCACCTTTCTTTATTCTTTTCCCTCATCTTTTCGAAGCATGATTTATATGTTTCATGAGATAAGAAAGGACTCGGTGGTTCTGAAAGCATTTCATTGTCTGCGTTGACAGACTTTTTATCATCTTCAGAATCGCTACCAAACTGTAGAAATGGTGGTGCCATTCCTCCTGCTTTATCCTTCAACAACATGGCAATTCTTGTATCTAAATCTAATGTTTTACGAGTTTCTACCGGTGAATCTCTCGAAGAACTTTTTGTGCCACTCTGATTTTCTTTTTCCTTTTCCTTTTTCGGTGTATGATGCGTTTTTACATTAGACGCCTTTGTAATTGGAATTACATTCGAATTAGAATTATCTAAATTTGTCCCATGTTGTACAGGCCACATAGATGACGATGACGCATAACTAGCTGGTCCTGTATTATTTCCCCACCACATACTTGAATTTTGCTGTATTGGAAGATTTTGTGATACATTTTGAGGAATATTTGCTAGATAATTATTTGGAGGTTGATGATGGTAACCACCATAATAAAAATCATAATTTGTGGCTGGGGTAGAATTTTGAGAGTAATTATTAGAATAATTTAATTCGCTAGGTGCAGTACCGTAGCCTAAATCGCTTCCTGTACTGCCACTAGGGGTAGGGTAATCTCTATATTTGCTGTATCTTGAGTTTTCTATGTACGTATCTCTGGTTTTGTCTATACTTGACACTAATTTTTTACTACTCCGGAAATCATCTCTGTCTTCAACAATTTTATCGATAGGTGTATGCTTTCCTTGATCATTTTCAGGTTTTAATTCTTTTTCTATTTTCTTCTCTGGCTTTTTCTCTATAGTTAGTTCGTCGTAGATCTTTTTACATTCTTCTCCAAATGCATCCAAAAACACTCTTAAGACTTTTCCCATCACAGACGTATTGTTTAATTTTTCTACACACGCTTTCGAAGCCTTTGTAGTTTCGAATACTACTCTCGCGATTCCGAGATGCTTGTTAGTTACAGGATGGTAATAAACAGTAAGCTCTTCTACAATTCCAAACTTTTGAACCATGTCTGTTAAAAAAGTTTTATCAATATTGTCATTTAAATGGCAAAATGTTACTTCAAGCGGAGGTGGTTCACCACAATAATTAGAATCAATTTTAAATCTAGGTACAGGCAAGTCAAGCTGTTCTAAGCGAGTCCATATTCTTGTTAACTGTGATCTTGGGTCTCGTGGTTGAACTTCAGGATAAGTTGGATCTCCTGGAACCATGCCATCGTACCTATATAATTTTGATGCACCTTTCACTAAAAACGGATCAACTAGTAATTTATAATTTCTTGGTTTCTGAGGTGTCTGTACAGCAGATGCATCTTTCTGTGAATGCGTTACATGAGTGTGGCTATGTTTTGACGACTGATTTGAGTTTTGCGATGCACTCTGCGAATTTCCATGTGAATGACGATGACGATGCGAGTGCGCATGTGAATGTCCATATCCATGCCCATGTCTCTCCATTCCGTTCATTGCCTCCAAGCATCATCCATTTATGTAAATTGCTGCGATAATAGCAAAAAGAATTCAGTAATTAGACAAATAAATGAAACTAAATTAAAAATATTAAAATGAAGATAAAATGTATAAGATAATTGTACAACGTATCTAAGATGATAAAAATCAAATCTATATTATTACAAATCAACTGTCACCATTAGTTTAAAATACGGTTTATAGTTTGAATACGTAAAATTATAATGATACAGGACAATTTATGAATAAACATTACACATGAACAAATTGACAACAAAAAGTTAAATGGACTTTATAGAAATGTAACTACAAAAAGAAAATATACAGAAAAAATATTTTCTACGAAAAACAAGTGTAACACATAATTAAAGGTGTGTTTCCATTTTTAACTTACATCCAGTTTGTTTGTGTTGTCTTGATAAATTACTTCGCTTGTTAATTCAAGAAATTCATGTTTTATTAAAACATAACCTTAAACATTTCGTAGCTTTTCAATTGGAGTTTCAAATAAAGAAGCGATGTGATAAACATTTCTTGAAAAGAATTCCTTATAAAACGGCTTTTATACTTATTTCCTTGTACAAACTTCAATAAAGTTGAAATTTTTCTTATGCAAAACACAGCCTTTGAATTTTATACAAATACGTTCCGGTTTTTTCGCTACCATGTAATTTCTCAACTTGTTTTTGTAATATTATATTTACTATGTGGACATCGTTCGAATATCGGCTTCGTAACTGAATTCCTTTTTATTCTTTGTTGACCATTTTCGGTGAAAAATATAGGCGTTTATTGCTACTAGCTCTCGATCACACCAGCGCAAAACTACCTCAATGTTTGACTGCTAGCACAACGCACTGCGCCCTGATTTTCCTAATTTTTATTGGGTACTAATCGGTGGTAAAAACAACAATATGCCAATGAACTATTTCAGTGGAGCTTATCTCACTTTAACTTGGTACATAAAGTGCATTTGATTAACTTTAACAAATTCATAGCTTTGATAAAAGTATGCAAACACATTCGGATGACGCCATCCTTGTTATAAAGACCATGACGGTTCTTTTGACCATTTTATTAAATAAATTGTACAAACATTTTGCTAAACAACATATACGTTTTTTATCCATCAGAAGATATTCGTATCATTGTAAAATATTCATATGTTACAATGCACCAAATGAAAGTTTAAATTGATGATTGAACCAAATATTTAACATTTTTTTCGTCTCTTAATTCGTCTTGGCTCACAAATTTTATTATTGCCCAGAAAGTCGTAGAGAATTTCAATTACTGCTGGCATTTTGTATATTTACCAATTATCTGCAAAAGTTAAATTAAAGTTTAACGACAGTATTACAAAATTATTGCTGAAAATCTTCTTCCCATACAATGAATGGCATTTGGTCCATGCATTGGCTAACTATGATCTAACAGAAATTTCATTCAACTCATTAGCAAATCGCCTTTCTGCCTTTAAAGAAAAGTGCGCGTATCGTGTGCACACGTACAGTATCAATCAAAAATGTTAATTGAATATATATCATTTCGAATAAATTTAATGATTATAATAAAACTGTATAATAAATAATTGAATGTTGTCCTAAAACTTAAAAATGAAACTATAGTAAATATACTATTGCATGATAAATGATCTATACATACAATAATAGATATACGCATATATTTAATCTAGAAAAAGTAATTATAACATTGCTTAGTTGAAATTATTTAAATA
Organism: Lasioglossum marginatum; assembly: GCA_028455795.1. Classification (NCBI taxonomy): domain Eukaryota; kingdom Metazoa; phylum Arthropoda; class Insecta; order Hymenoptera; family Halictidae; genus Lasioglossum; species Lasioglossum marginatum. The sequence continues at coordinate 1,276,698 of CM052251.1, read as the reverse complement.
TTTAACACTATATTTAACACTATGACTACCTTTATATATTCACATATAATAATATATATATATAATAACAATTGTTTTCATAGAAACTGTACCTGAGGTGCCTAAAGCCAGAGGTTCGGTTCTTATCACCATTGAGGATGGTTCGTTTTTAAGACAGGCGACTGTAACGAACAATTTCAGTCTCTTTATTTGTGAAGGGATACCGCGGAAACCTCGGTGCTCATTCTCAATTATTTTAGAACACTTTCATAAAACAAAACTTCATCTTTAAAAATATGTCTCTCCTACAAAGTTTGTTAAATCGTTATATTCCAACTGTAAAGGCAGACGACAGTGAAGAAGAATTGGTAGACCCTCAGAAAGTACTTCGTGTAAGTCATAATTATTACATAATATTTTTAGTATAATAATTCAAAATCCTCTTTTTCCAATATTGTATACGTGTAGCTTATTCTGTTAATTATATTCAGCACTAGCCTTTTTCCGTGAATGAAACATAAAATCTTACAAAGTATATACCAAATATGCTACTATTGATTAAATAAACTAGTTCGTGTAAAATGAGTAATTATGTATCAATATAATAAGACAAACAACTGTTTTCTCTGCAGGAAAAATGTGGAGCAAAAACTGAGTGCTCCAATCTGCAAAAGAAACTTAATACGTGTAACGATCGGGTGAATTCAAGATCTAACACAGAAGAGACATGCCTGGAAGAGTTGATTGATTACGTAGAATGTGTAGATCACTGTGTATCAAAAACACTCTTTAGTAAACTTAAGTAAAATTACACTGTGACTACAATTATATGATCCTGGTTAAAAAATGTTAATGATTAACTTGGTGCATTGTAGACGTACAATTATTGTTAGGAATAAATAATAATTTATCTATGGGTATTAATACTTGAAATGATATTTCCTTCATCTGTATTTAAAATTTTATAACTATAAATTTAACAAACGTTCAACAAGAATAATTATATAATACATATATAAATGAAGTGTATATAATATATAATGTGGCTGACATATACTCGTACGGACTTTCTATATACTTTCTATTGAGAAGTGCTTATGGAATGACGTTTATTTTATTTACATATGAATGTTTTTTTATTATATAAGTCTTTTTTCATTCAGCACCTACTTGTAATACATCAAAACATACTGCACAAACACGCACTGGTTTATTTAATCCAAATTTTACAATTGGAACATCTTGACCAGAACATTTATTGCACAAAATTCGACCACAGTGGCGGCTAAAAAAAAAATTAAAAAATTAATCTCACATATATTCATTAGATATAATCATAAATTTATATATAATCATTTCGTAGATTATATACCAGTGATGCCTTCGCATTGTGATAGAAAATTTTGTTCCACACTCCAAACATAAATCTTTCTCTGCCCATGGTGCTTCTTGCGTTAAGGAATCCAACAGTCTGTATAATAATTGTTTTGTTGCTACTTGATAGTTAAAAATAGTAATTCCTTCCTTGTTCATTGAAGCCAAACATGCACCAGCCTTTACCAGCGTACGACAAAGCTGACCATTGCCTTTCATGTAGGCAATTAATAATGGTGTATTACCCTCTAAATCTTGAACAAAATATCAAATTATAAATTGATTTCCGATAAGCTGATTAGTATATAAAAATATGTGTGCATTTTTGCATAGATTTACCTGTTTTATTTATTGGATATTGTGACATACATTCCAAGAAAAATTCACATATAGTCGCAGCATTATCCTTCCCACATCGAGCTAATTCATGCAAGGGATTTCTTCCCTTAAGATTTACTGCTTCTGCATCTAATGTACATTCAGTCAAAAGTGTTCTCACTACTGATATATGTCCCTCTCTTACAGCTACATGCAGAGCATTATCACCATCTGCATTTACTGCGTCAAAATTAATGCTATTCTACAAGAAGAAAGTAGTTCTTTGTTACATACAAATGTATCACACTTATCTACTTTTCTAATACAGTTAATATGTTAGAGTGCTCTTTCGTTTTTACAAGATTTTCATGTCATAACAAAGTTTTAGCGAATCGAGCCGGAATTATTACACTTTTGTTTAAAATTCTCTAAACAGACTACTGAATCGCTAGGTTTATAATGTTCTTCAATTACAAGCTTTATTACAAAACTTATATATTGGGTCGGCAAGAAAGTAATTTCGGTATTTTGAGGTGATATGAAACCCAATTTTTTTATTCAAGCAATGAACTTCCACTAATGATGATGACCTGAAATCGCACTTGGATCAGTTTTTTGTCGATAAGGACCAGAAGTTTTATAAGCGCGGAATCGTGAAGCTACCAGAAAGATGACAAAATAACATTGAACAAAAAAATTGGATTTTATTTCACCTTAAAATACCGAAATTACTTTGTTGCCAACCCAATAGCTCTCTTTAGATATAAGACGATGGTTTGGGACGGCTTCGAGACGTATTGAGGATGAAGATATATGGCTTGACATTGTTCTTGAGTGGACCGAGAGTTTATGGGTCCCATAGAATATGACATACCCTCTCGTTCTGACAGTAAACGGTGTCGAGCGGACAACATCAAAAGAAGAAGAGAGGCTAGATTTCTTTGTTGCGAAAAAACCATCGTCGTCTTATATCGAAAGAAAACTGTAATACTTAAACACGTTATATGTTTAAACTGCACTTAGTATTATCCCATGAATCTTATTTATCGGTTTCTGATTAAATTTTATAGAATTTTTAGATACTTTCCACAAATAGGATTCGAATCTTTATGGGCTCCGATATAAACTGTAATACCTGTAACAAAGCAGCCACAACTGCAGCGTGACCCGCTTTCGCTGTAGCATGCAACGCAGTGTTCCTATTTGCATCCGTGTCATTAACGCGTGCACCAGCCAGAATTAAACTTCGTACTAACATTTCATTTCCAGAGATTGCAGCGAGATGTAAGGGCGGAGTTTGAGTAACATCGTGAACTCTAGAATTCACGTCTACCTACAAAACAGTAATCATTTGATTATGAAAGGAAACGTTGACATGTCTACGATATAAATATATTTCAAAATTACGTTCACCTGTATAGATAACAGAAAAAGTATGCTTTCCATATCGTTCTTCTGGATAGCAGTATGTAAAAAGTTTCTGCCTTTATTGTCATATTGTTCAGCAGCTTTAGGTAATCGTTCTAATATTGATTGCGCTGCTTTATTATTTCTGAATGTTAAAGCTGTTGCAAATGGCGTTAAACCTTTCTTATCTCTTTTATTCAAGTCTATACTAGGATGACAAAGCAACAAAGAAATAATTTGCGAATGCTGATTTTGTATAGCAACATGAACTGGGGTTTTTCCATCTGCATCCCGGGCGTTCACATCTGCGCCATGTTCAATAAGAGTCTGAACAACTTGTTCTAAACCCCATTGACAACACAAATGTAAGGGACTACATTCATCTCGTGCTTCATCACCGCCTGAACCATCTGGACCAGGCCTCCTCGGTGCATTTAAGTCGCAGCCACTAGAAGAACATTATGTTACAAACATATTCTAATTTGATAATATTTTGCGTTTCACACTACCTTCTTATAAGGAATTGTGCAATATCCTCTTTATTTCCATCAATTGCTCTATGTAGTAATGTTTGTTGACAATCATCTGGTCCAGGACTCCAGCAATCGGTATCAGCTCCATATTTAACTAGGATAGATGCTATATCCTCTTGGTCCGAATCTAGCGCATCCCATAATGGACATCCTACAGAAGTATCTACACCTCTTTTACAAAGAGCTTCTACAACTTCACCCAGTCTACAATGTACGGACAATTGCAGTGGTGTATCCCCATTTACAGTCCTAAACACATTAAAATTTAATTCTTAATCATTTCCTAGTAATAAATATCTGACTAGGGAGGGTGTTGTTTTAGTAATTTTGACAGATGTGCGAGAATCCGAAAATGTCGGGTCGGGGCGGGTCGAGAATTTTATTTGGGATCGGGACGGGTTCTCGAAAATTTCGAGATTCTCAAATATATCGGGATTCCCGAGAATAATCTCAAAAATTCTCAAGAAACTCGAAGATTCTTGAGAATCCCGATACATTTGAGAACCTGAATGTGCTCAGGAATTCCGAAATGTGCTCAGAAATTTTTGAAAACCCGTCTCGATTCCGACCTCGCACACCTCTAGTAATTTCGTTTTTAACAAATTCAAATTTTACATCTCGCCATTTTTTAAATATTGTTCAACCAACAATCTTTTGAATTTGAACGTCTTTCGAAACATCAATGTGGTGTTACATAAAATTACCGAACACATTTAGATAACATTTACCATAACATATAATGATAATCCAATCAAACACATATTATTGCATGTATGATTGAAAGTGTTCACAAAATCATTATTATATGATATTTACCTAGCATTCATATCTGCACCGTTTTCTAGTAAGAAGATAGCTGTTGCTGAATCCTCCTTCAATATTGCTTGATGTAACAATGTCAGACCCTCTTCATTGCATTGATTGATATTTGCTCCTGCTTTTATTAAAGCCAAAACAATATCTTTACCTTTCTTGAATGGAGCTTTTATAGCCAAGCTTAAAGGCGTTTCATTTGCATTATTTGTTAAATTTAATTGTGAACTTGAATTAGGAGCGCTCAATAATTCCAGTACAATGTCAAAATATAAATTTGCAACAGCAAAATGTAATGGTGCATCTCCAGTAAATAACGTCACTTCGTCTAATGGAAAACCATTCTGTAATAAAGTCCTAGTTAAATTTTTCAAGCCAATTTTACAAGCTTCGTGTAAGACAGAGTATCCCTCATTATTTTTTTTCATTAAATTATCTTTGCAATAATCAAGTAAAAACAATGCCGCTTCCTCTTTATTTTCTTTAATTAGAACATGTAACAAAGTGTCTTCGGTATCTCTGTATACGGGGTTGGGAGTTGCACCCTTATCTAGGAGCTTCTTAGCAAAGGATTCACAGAAGGGTTCTGCTTTCATTGCAAGACACAAAGGAGTGTCATTGTCATTGGTAGTTCTATCTACATTTATACTTTGACATTCTAATAAAATATCAAAAAGCGGTGTGTTTTCTTCCCAAACACAGTTATGTAAGGCAGTCCTATAAAAATGAAAGACAGTTATTATAAGAATATTATAAATAAAATCTTTAGAAAATCGTTTTTTGTAATTTATATAGTTATACCATCCTTTCTGGTTCTGTAAATTAGGATCGATGCCAGCTCGAAGTAACCTGGATCCTACAGCTGTCATATCTTCTGAGCTGTGTTTTGTCACTAAATGCAAAGCAGTACATCCTTCAAGTTCTTCAGGATTGTTTATATCCCGTGTACTTTTTGTAATCTTGACTGGTTCACGTAACTGTTGTATATTACCACTATTTTCTAATTGTTCTATTATAAATTCCGCCGAATAGGAATCTCCTTTGAAAATAGCAGCTTGCAGTAAAGAAAATCCTCTTGAATCTTTTGCACTTAAATCAGCCCCGTGCCCAACTAAAGTACGAGCTAAAGAAGGCTGACGTGTCTTTAGTGCGACTTCTAGTGGCATTTCTCCTTTATTATCGAGAGCATTTACAGCTTTCGGTAACTAGAAAAATAATAATAATTTTTGAATTGTTCTGCACACTCTTCGTTTTTTTGATGTAACAAACTTTTTTGTGCATACGCGTATTCTTCAGAAAAGATAGGAGGAAAATAAATTTCCAGAATGCTGAACTATTGTTTCAATAATATAGAAGAACTTGTTTTGTAAATAAAATATTAATAGATACTTAGTAGAATCAATAATATTTATGGATTTCTGACTTCATGAGCAAAATTACAAAAACCATAACTATTAATTCTTTTCCAATTTATGCTGACAATTATTGGCGTAATGAGACGAATATATACCCAAATTTATTTCCCCCCAGCCCCATAATTTCAGAATTCTGTATGATGTGTACCTATCTCTACGGATACCTGTCAAAATGACGGGTAAGCTAATTTTTTTCATGAAATTATTTTTCTGATGACAAATGTAAAAGTAGTTAGAACATTGATACTAAATAAAATCATAATTCAATGGAGATATCTTTCAATGGTTTCGAACTTAAAACAGTATTTTATCGATAATTGTTCCCAACACTGTCCAGGGACAATTATCCGCCAGGGATACTATTCATGTCTGCAAAAAATGCGCAGAATAAATGTATGAACAGTGCAAGTTTGCATAAGTTTGTGTTTATTTATGCAAACCTAACAGATTTAATTAACTGTAATTGTTTGAGATTGTAATTGTTTTTAAATTAAATTAATCGCTTTTTCTAAGAAAATACGTGGTTTCCTTTAGCCGTCAATTTGACGGGTGTCCGTAAAGATAGATATACAAAAATGTCCGTAAACCTAGTGTTAATGAAATTTTCAATAACTGTACTATACCGAAAAGGAGCTAAAAATGTTGTTTTAAATGGTGATTTAAATTTAGTCAGCTCTTTTAAATAATTACACAAGAAGTACTACAGAGATTGACTTCTTGGCGCGTAATTAAAATAACTATTGTTATTGAAAAATACTTAACACTTTACCTACCGGAAGCCTATTAATAGGATTTTCAGTAATTGCGCTGTACCAAAAGAAAGCATAGAAATTTTCTTTTACATTGCAATCTTAAGTTAAACTATCAGATGACGTTATTGAGGGTGAGTTAGTACACAATGAAAATTGCTGTTGCTATTGAAGGTTCCATTAAAAAGTGTTTAGCCATGTACCATAGATTTTTCAAAATTATAATAATAATAACTGGTCGGTAATGTGTTAACTATGAATCACGGACTTTTAAAGATTATAAAATACTCATAGGTAGGTAATGTGTCAAGAAAATGATTATTTCATTTGAATTTCTAACATACTTTAAACTTTTAAGCGGGAGTGTACATGTATATAGATGGTCATAGTAGTTGTCCATCCCACTCCAACGACACAAATGGTTGGGGTGGGGTGAGGCGGATGACTATAGACTATAACCACTGCATACGCCCATAGTACATATGTATTTGTGTAGCAATGCCTGTATATTTTTAGTGTTAAGGATACACAAACGATGGTGTAAAAACGTAAGCGGAAAAGAGTATGATGATTATATTCGATATATCAGAAAGTGTGGTCCATAAATGATAGAGAGACCATGACGTGGCTTATAATACAGTCATCTAACCGTAGCCACTTCCCCATGGAAAGAACTGGATTTGTTGTAAAACAGCAACAGATTCATCGAAAATTTCATATTGCGATGTGACGTTCGGTGAACATTAAGTGCAATTGGGAATGAATTTCGGTGTTGACATAAATATGTTTCTTTCATTCATTACATGTAAACGTGGTGGATAAATAATTAAGGACGATATCTTTTAAATGATTTTTAAAAATCAAATTATAAACACAAGATTTTTCTTATTATATTTGTAAGTCATCTGAATTATTTACATAATAAATCAGTGATTTTTATTAACCTTTGAAAATCAGTTTTTTCCCTATAATTCTTGTTCACAATGTACCCAAAATAATATATTCTATTAAAAATAATTATGTACTTTCATATAATTTGTTTTTAATTCGATTCTTTCAGGTTTTCATAATGTGGTGGTAAATTGGATTTTGAAGGAATAAACGAAGTAAAATTAAATGTTCACAAAGCTGTTAATTAAGTAAACATAAATAACATTGAAAAAATCATTTCTTTGTAGAACTTTTGAATTAATTGCAAATACCATGACTTTACGAGTAAATTCAATAAAAATCATATTAATTTCTACAATTTTTTTGTATATGTGTATGTATGAAATATTTAAACTTTATTCATTTTACATTTATTATAGCATTTTTATCAAATCATTTATAGATTTGTTGATTGCTTTTTGTAAATTATTTACATATTTAAAACTTTTAGATGCAACAACATCAGTGAGCGCAGAGGGAATCTCGTGCTTTAAATGCTATGCATCCCAACCAGGAACCGAACAAACTGACTTATTATGCTCACAATTCGATGGAAGTGCTAGATTTCAAGTATATTGTCCTTCGTCAACTCTTTGCAGAAAGAAAACCATTTACTATAAACTCAAGAGTAAGTCCATTTTAGTTTAAATTTAAAGTATATCAGTGAATTATTTTTAATATATGTTGTATAGCATCTATAATAACGGCTGTGGAAAGGGATTGCGCACCTCAAAAACGTACGATTCCTATTTATAGTAATGTAGAAAATAAATGGCAAAACACGGAAGAAATTGTGAAAACAGCGTACAAGGAAGATTGTTTCGCTGGCGAAGACAGAGGAGCACCAGGTGGTCCACCAGAATATTGTTTTTGCAGTTATCATTTATGCAATTCATCTCAATCAATTAAAGCCATGTATATGTATCATATCTTTGCATTAATAATGATACTATTATTTGCAAAGCTGCATTAAAATTTTAATTCTAAGTATTTATTCATATAAGAATACTATAATAATATTTTTCTAATATAATATCAATTAAATATGTTATCATTTAAAACAAAGAACATGTGATATAAATATATGTAAATTAATATACTTAAATAATGCTCTTACAAAACAAGAATATTCAATTTACGGTTTAAGTAATATTAATAGTAAATATTTTTAGTATCAATGTTTAAAAGAGACCAGTGAAATGTACTTAAAACAGGCTGTGAAAATTTATGTCTGTTTTTATCATACTGTGATGCATAAATAATGAATGACTACTGTGCAGGAATAAATTAAATTAACACAAATTTGAATGCATAACTTACCTCTGAATTGTTTTCCACTAAATATAAAAAAACCACATCTTCTCTCATTAATCGGACAGCAGCATGTAATGGATATTTACTTTTTGTTTGTAATAACTTGTACAACAAGGAACCAGGCATTTCCTTAAAATCTTCTCCAGTTAAATCTTCCTAAATGAATAAAGTTTTAAATAAAGTTATGTTTAAATCGGCGTGTTTGAAGGCGTTTGCAGTATTTTCTTTACCCAGTGAGCTGAAATCAAGGAACTACAATGTTCTTTTAACTTTTGAGTCCCCAATTCTTCAGCGGCTGCATACAATTGTACACAATCCTTAAGTCCCACAATTCCAATTAAATATCTTTCACATTGATCAACTAATTCTATCAATTGAAAATTAGATGCTGCTTTCATTAGGTCCAATGTTAAATTTTCTTGAGATATTTTTCCTGTATAGATCCATTTTAACAGTAGTAATCCAATATTTGTGTCCAAATAAGTCCAATCTATGAAGACGTTTCCCAATGCTTATTTATGTGTGCAGGGTGTTTGGCATACCGTGGACGACTGATTGGTAAGTAATTCTACACGCAAAAGTGTGTCTAAAAGAAAGAATAAAATTTTTTACTTGATGCCTCGTTTTCGTGAGAAACGAGTTTAAAGATCCGTTGGGTTTGCGTGCTTTAGTATATGCAGGAACTAAAATCGGTATATCATCATTGAATGTATCAGCTGAGTTTTATCTAATATTCGTTGAATTTTCAAACACGATTTACTCGAAAACGAAGCGTGATATGAAAGAATTTTATTCTTTCTTTTCGACTCACTTTTGTGTGTACAATTACTTTCTAATTGGTTGTCCATGGTATGCAGGGTGCCCTATACATTATATAAATTATTTTTCACGTACAGTAGAGCTCTATTTATCCAAATCTGCTATGCAATCATTTGGCATAGACACCTAAAATGTTCTTGTAACAGTAGTTTACATATAAGAATTTGATAATAATAGACTCCGGATTTTATGCATTTATAACAAAAATGAGCAAGCGTAATTTAAAACAATGAAAATATTAAAAGACTTTAAGAGTATTAATATATTATTTTCACCACATTAAAATTATTAATGAAGAATATAAAATTTATATTTAGCTCCTGTGTCTTGCAATTGATGCACAAACCTTTTATTTCGCATAAACATCGGGAGTCTAATAATAAGTATCATATACAAAATAATTTAAATAAATGAGGTTCTACTATACTGCTCATTAAACCTTAATGTTTTACCTAAAGTATTTACTTCAGCAAGTACAGAATCACTGAAAAAATCTGTTCTCGCAGATAATATAAATTTATGCGCTGGTATTTCTTGACCCATTAATTTGACAGTAACATCGCTATAAAATAAGATTGATTAATTATATATTCTGTATATGCAATACTTGTGATTTAATCATCTTTATAAACCTATAACGATGTTGACCATATAAGGACGCTATAATCGTCAAGAGTTTCCCAATAAATCCAGATTCCTGTTTATCTGCAGTAGCAATAGCATAATCACGTTGAAGTTCTGCATTCGAATTATATAGATTAACGTATTGCTCGCGCAATAAAGATAAATGCTGTTGCCATTTTTGTGCTTCCATAGAATCCTCTAAAATATACATGTGTAACTAGGTGTCAATCGGATTACAAGAAATGTAAAAACATTTTAAACTTACCCATAATTATAAAACTGTATCAAATCTTCCCACCAGTATAAAAGTTTATTGCATGTTCGTTTTTTTTTTCACAGGAATTTATATTTGCTTGTCATAATTTGTTCCACATGAATACAACACAAAAATAATATTAAATAACAAACTTAAAAAAAAAACTTTTCAAGACGACGACAATGTTAGGTTCACTCTTCGAAATATGTTGATCACACTTTACAACATATCATACGCCCACAAACAGTACTTATTACATCTGTCACACATAAACTTACAATATTTTCATTTCTAAAGGAAATGTGGCCATACTTTTGGAAGACAGAAAAAGCTCTAGACAATATAAACAAAAATCTAAATATGTAATATTACAATCAACCGGCACTGTTGGCGAATAGTATTTTTCTTAAATAAGTTCACACTTTGAATCGTGCATAGATTTGTTTAATTATAGTTCGTCCAGAAGAATGGACAATAGCATTGTCACAATACATATAATGTATCGAGATATCTGGATGTACTTAGAGCTCTGATGTTTCTCGGAGCTAGAAGTAGCTAGAAACATGTGGTAGCTTCCCTAGTCTTCAACTAGTAACTATACTTGACGCCAGATAAGAAGGTACTTACTAGCGGACGAATACTGCGCATAATGACTCTAACGGAACTTGTTCATTGGCTAATCCCCTACTCCGTACTCCGCCGACTACGCGACCATTGGCTGACGCGCAACGACATGCGCGAAACAAGTACCTTCTTATCTGGCGTCAAGTATAGTAATCAGATATTTGCTCATGAACACGTACTTACTTATGTATGACAATAAGAAGTATTTGTTTCTTGTATACTAAATATAACGTATTTTTGAAAATTATAATAAACAGATATACGTATAGTAATTTATTGGTAAATTTCCTAGTAAGAAACCATGTATGTACCAGAGAGGATACTCTCTTAGACTATATCACAGCCTACTCTAGTACTAGCCGTGCTGAAGGTAAAAATGGCAACACCGCGAGAGTCCGGTTGTCATATATATATCAATATACCTAACCCTTAGACCACATATACCTATAGACCCGGCATAGGTATAGTATGTGTATAGGAAAACCGAGAATGCAGCTCGGCAAAGATAAAGTACACTGTGACGTCAAAAGATAAATCTTAAGATAATTTCAAAATGGCTGACACGGCAAYCTTRGACCATATATACTACTGTAATACCTTAATAAAACATATRGAATAAACATCTGTATCTCAAATACAGTTTATAATTGATTATTTCATGATACAATGCYAAATTCTTTGAAATYATCCTGTCCATTCTTTCCGTATACTGTGTACCTACGCGCATGTGCACCCGCTGATCCCCCTCACCCCCCTATAARCSAAGCTGAGGCACTGTCGATGAGCATAGCTTATACATCTTTTGAAAATGTGACGTCACAGTGTACTTTATCTTTGCCKWRGRSMAWATATACCTRTAGMCSSGKCTATAGGTATAGTATGGTSTAWAAGGAAAAYCGAGAATGCAGCTCGGCAAAGATAAAGTACAMTGTGAYGTCAAAAGATAARTCTTAAGATAATTTCAAAATGGCTGACACGGCAAYCTTAGAYCATATATACTACTGTAATACCTTAATAAAACATATAGAATAAACATCTGTATCTCAAATACAGTTTATAATTGATTATTTCATGATACAATGCTAAATTCTTTGAAATTATCCTGTCCATTCTTTCCGTATACTGTGTACCTACGCGCATGTGCATCCGCTGATCCCCCTCACCTCCCTATAAGCCAAGCTGAGGCACTGTCGATGAGCATAGCTTATACATCTTTTGAAAATGTGACGTCACAGTGTACTTTATCTTTGCCGAGGGGAAAATTATCTGTGCCTACAACAAAAAATTATCTGGGTCTACAGGTATGGTCTAATATCTAACCCAACCCACTCAACCAGACTCTCAATCTCCCCTGATCTCCCCTACCGGCCAACCGGCCTCTCAGTTTCCCGCAGTTTCCCGCGTAGTTTTCAAATGTTCTCATTAATGTGTAGTACACATTGTATACTTATTATTATGTAGTACAGCTAATTTTCGAAAATAAAAAAGTGCAATAATGGAGATGAGTATTATTTATCTAGGTCTTTATCTTTATGTGTAGCACATTTACTTAATAGAGTTTATTTCATCTATATCTATTTCATTTATTACCATACTATTAGAACATTTTAATAGTATCACATCTAAATTTTTACAAAATCATATGTATTGTATTGTATACATACAGAGTTTTTCGAAAATTTGTTTTACATAGTTCTTTTCACAAGTTTCATACTATATTTATTAGTATTTTAAGGGAAATTATGATAGTACTCTGAAAGAAAATAATTATATTTCTATATTTTTATTCCCCAAAGATAAGCAATTGCGGGTATTTACGTGCACATGGACATAGCAGTAAGTATACTTATGCTTATATGTATGTAGTATGTCAATGTAAGTACGTGTGTAAGCATATATGATTTGAGCTTACAACTGGTAAGAATTGTATATCTTAACTAAAATTAATGAATTTATTACAAAAACGAAACTAGTTTTGGTTCAGTATAAAAATGTTTATATTTGTTCGTAATACGTTATCTCACTTAATTCATTTATTGTAAATTTAGTAATTGAATAAACTTGTAAAGGGATGTTACATACTGTTTTATCAATATTATAACCCTGCTCCAGATATTGAAATTACTTTTTATACGTCAGCTTGAGAGCTGATTTTGTAACCTATCTATTAAAACATAATAACAAATATATATTCAAGAATAATTTTATAAGAAAGATATTTTATTTTTACTTCTAATCGTATTCATTGTGTATAATGCATATATCTCTATTTCTTTAGAGAAATGGAAATTAATAAAATTCACGATAGTTCTTCAAATGAAAATATGCACAAAGAAATAAGTGTTTCAACTACTAGAGAAGGTACATATATGAATCAATTGACACATTGCACAACTTCAAACCGTTACTTTTGGTATTGCACATTCATATGTATCATTTTTAATTTTATTCTTATTTCGTGTTTTTATGTTTGCAATAGTTCTCACTTAATATTCATCTAAGTTTCCTTAGTGGCACAAACTTTGATTGAAAATAAATATTAATACATTCATAAATTTATTATATTGCTTTCCTGACATAGTAATATTATATATTTATATATATATAAAATAATAAAAGTATGTGCTTTAGATTTGTCAGAAATACTTCAAAAATTTCAAGATTACAAGCATCACAAGTTAACAATTGGAATGTTTTTTGAGTTTATGAAAGTAGCATATCAAGTCGGTGATAACTGTAAAAGCATAACTACAATATTTACAACAGACAATAAATTTGATTGGGATAAATTAGCAAAGATTGATGTACATTTAAAAACATCCAATCATACAGTTCATGACAAAAGCATTGATAGCAATGTTGTGAACGAGAATAAAAATCCTGTTGTACCAGAATTAGTGCTTGAAACTTATGACATGAATCTTCAAAATTCAACTTATTTTGTCACATCTCCAAATGAGCAAATTGACCATGAACAAACATTTAATTACAATACAAATTTATCAACCAATACCGAAAATTGTAATAGAGTTATGGAAACTTTATCACATTTGGATGAATCGAAAGTAGTTAGATCTACAAGCGCAACAGAAAATCTTTTAATAAGTTTGATGAAAACAAATTTAAGTGATATATTGCACGAAGGTTTATTAGATTCCGTATTACCATATATGATTCCAAAATCTACTGTGTCACAGCCTATTATTAAAAAATCAATTATAAACAATGAAATTAAGAAATCTAATTCATTAAGTAATAATATCGATACAAAAGTGGTTACAAATTTAACGATCAAAGAAAAGGAAAAAGATAAAAGCAAGACAAATAAACGATTGATGGAGTAAGTTTATTAACTGTAGTTATCGATCACAATTGTAAATTAGTATTAACATTTATTTAGTATTAATATTTATTAGTATTAATATTTATTCTATGTTTATACAGAAATGAAGTGGAAATTCATGTTTGTGACGAAGAGAAAAATATTAAAAAAAATTTTCATTGTCCTCAAAAACTTCTTATTCAAAAAATGCGTTATTTTGCCGACATAACAGCAGGACAAAAATTAGAAGAAATTGATATATCAGTTCATTGCGACATTATAATATTTGACTGGTTAATGAGGTGGGTAAAAAAAGATATGACCAAGAAATCTGAGTGGCCAGTTTTAGAACCGTGTAATGTCATTCCAATAATGGTGTCTGCATCCTTCTTACAAATGGAACCACTTTTGGAGAATTGTCTACAGTATTGTCACGATAACATGTCTGACATATTAAAGACATCCACAATTTTAACTTGTTTAGATGATAATCTTCTTACAAGGTATTTTACTTTTCTAATGTACATATATACTTACATTATGTATCCTAAAAACGAAGAAATTTATTTATATTAAGCATTTCCATGTCTAAAGTTAAGAACTTATTATAGACTAGTAGAGAGATTTACAAATGAGGATGTGGAAGGATTAAAAGACAGGAAAGATAAAATCCAAAGTAAATTATTCTGCAAATTGATTACATCGCTGGCAGCAGTAATGCCAGACAACAAGAAAGGACATTATAGTTCTTTAGCTACATTATTTAAATGCAGTAAATGTGGGAAAAGTATTGTTCAATCGGTTTCCTATCATGTACCATGTATTGCAAGTGCAATGGTAATCGATAATCATGGACATGTTCACAGTAAACACGTACGGTACGATAATAGAATACAGAATTTGCCTTATAATACGTATAGTTACAATGAAACATATGTTATTTAGAGATTTGTCATGGACATTAAATGATTATATTATTACTCTTCGAACGGAGTTACGTTCTTGGCGTAAAGTTTATTGGAGATTATGGGGTGATTGTCATTTCTTATTTTGTACGCAGTGTAATGTATATTTTCCAATTCATCAAATTGATTGGTGCTGTTGCCATGCAGAACCTCCACAGTTTTTTATTAATGAACAGCAAAGATCTATGCCATTCCCTTTAGGTAGATATCCATGTTGTAGTCAACGAGCATACAGATTTGAAGTATTACCAAATCGTGAAGGCTGTAGGTACAGGGTAAGTATTTGTAAGTATTATTATTGCTACTGGTGAGTTGCTACTGAGATTATATGGATAATTAGAAACAGTAAGTAGTTATTTGTGTATTTAGGAACATATTCCAGACTTACAAACTCAAAGAGATATCAGTATATTGAACATTTTCTCAATACATAGAGAAGTAATAGCGATGGAACCACCACAATTATTTTTTCCAGAAAAAATAACGAGACTAGTAGCTCGTGATACATCTCTTGATTCAGGAAAATTAATGTGCAAAAATACAATGTGGTGGGCTGGTTTAGAACTTGCACCACAACGGCCGAGATTTGGACTCCTAGGTGAGTGTTTTAACATATACACTGCTGTGCAAAAGAAAGGAGCACCCGGTCATATTCAATAGAAAAGCGTAAGAAATCAAATAAGAACCCAGTAAGTTCTGAAAAAGGATTCCGCTGTTTAATTAAATAGTTCTGAGAATATGTGTTATTGCGGATTATCAAATACTTTAAAGGCAATAAATCAATCATTGTACAATACAATTTCTACATAAAGATAGTTTGTCATTATATCTTATAATTATACTGGGTGGTTCTTTCTTTCGCACAGTAGTGTATACATTTTTAGAAATACTTTTTTTTTTCTATCTACCATTCAATGTTTAGGAAAAATATGGAGTGGAACAGGATTTCGACGATCTTTTCAAATACAAGATTCTCAAAAAACATTGTTAAGAGTTCATCAACAAGTCTCTCTTGTAAATGATGTTTCGTCTATTACGTCTTCTGTCACCGAGAGTGACGAAGATGATGGTATTACAATTGATGAAGATTGTAGTATCGATGAAGAATCGTATAACAGCGAAGAATCACTTACATGGTCTACTTTAAAAACAAGAAATAAAACTATGAAAAAGTCAAAAAATCGGATTTCGTCGAAGTAACGAAATTATATTTCTTTTTCATAACGGTTAAACGATTTATGATTACTGATGAAATCATTATCACCTTCAGGAATAATGGACGATCTTGGAATAATGATTTAAGTGTGAGACACAATCAAGATAATCAAAGAGAATTTGAAGAAAAAGCAAGTTCACAAATGGTAGCACTATTAACAAAAAGAGTATCAGCAGATTCTTCGCTACTAGTCAAATCATTGAATAAACACAACCGTAGAAAGAATCAGCTGAACGGTATTGTTATGTATTTAATATTAATCTATGGAGAATTAGTACTAAATTATTATTATATGTGAATATTTATTTAATATTGTTTATAACAGGTGGAACTTATACAAAACTAGAAGCAGAATTTCGTGATCAATTAAGTCAATGTTGTAAAAATAAAACAATATCTGGAAAATATTTTCTCCGCATGAAAGCATCTAAATCATAAGTGGCACTAGCGTACATACGCAAAACATATATAAATTTATTCCGATTGACTTCCACATATGTATCTGTCGCTAAACAATAACTCTATCAGATCTTGTAACTCCACAACTTCCTTATAAATAATAACTCAAATACAAAAATAAATAGTATAAATAACATTAAATTACTCGACTTAACAATAAACTTTTTCATTTACATTAGTTATACCCTTTTCAACGAAATGTAAGACACTCAGGGTTCTTTAGGTTTGAAGTTCTCAATCAAATCACTTCTGTCCATCAACTTGTTAAGCTCTTCTTCTGTAAAAACTGTAATCATATTTCGTTATTAAGAGAGCGTAAAATTGTTTAAATTGAAAAGATATGAAGTCTCTATGATTTACCTTCATTTTTAGATGCAACTACTTGATAATCATTTGACTCTATACACTTTTGTAGTTCCAACAATGTCTCCCTATTTAGTACATTCTTAGTAGTCTTAGAAATTACCATCTTCTCTAACACACGTTTCGCATCTGCACGTCTAATAATTATTTCGTCAATAGTTCCCTTAGTGCATAATCTATATATAACTATTGGTTTTGTTTGGCCTATCCTATGACAACGAGCTGTAGCTTGTATATCCATTTGTGGATTCTAAAAACATAAATCATTAATTTTAACTATTATAATAACACTTATAAATGATACATCGAAAAGTTAGTGTACCCAGTCACTGTCATATATAATAACAGTATCTGCTGCGGCAAGATTCAATCCAACACCACCAGCTCTTGTACTTAAAAGGAACAGAAATATATTAGGGTCGGAATTGAAATTTGCAATGTTTGTTTTCCTTTCTTCCAATTTAATGTGACCATCTAATCGGACGTATTCATAAGGACGCATTGATAAATAATCTTCTATCTTATCCAATATTGTTGTCATAGTGGAAAATAACAAAACTTTGTGTCCTTGGCTTTTAAGTTTTGCAAGCATTAAATCTAGTACTAACAGTTTACCAGATGATTTAATCAAATTTTCATCTATTAATGGCAAACCAGATGGATCCAACGGACAATGAACCAGAAATGGATGATTTACAATCTTTTTGTACATACTAACTGTAACAAAGAAATACATTTTACAAAATTTTATAATAAAAACTTTTGTAGTCAACATCTTTGTATACAGGTATAGTCGGGGACAAAATTAAGTGAACACCTTTTAAAAACTAATAACTTTTTTAAACTTGGACCAAACGACTTGAGTTTTTCTTTGAGATGTTAGATTAGTTCACTAGGTAATGTATAAAAAGATTTTTCTAAAATTGATATTGCTCGGAATTTCGAAGAAAAAAGTTAAGGTCGTGATTTTTAATTTTGTAGTCTGTGCCGGTAATGAAAATTTAAAATGTATTTCGTAGATGTAAATAAGTTATACATATACATTTCCCATTATGGGCACAGGTAAAAAACTTAAAAATCGTGACCTTCATTTTCTTCTTCAAAATTTCGATCAATAGAATTTCTTCTAATATTAAAAAAAATCTTCAATTTTAAAAAAGGCATTAGTTTTTAAAGGGTGTCCACTTAATTTTGTCCCCAACTGTACCACCTGTATTAATGATAACCGACCTCTCTGCAGAAATGTAATGTTGAGAAGGAAATCTCGATTACGTTCTGTGACATCAGTATACTGTTTCCACATTTGTAACTTATCATAATTTGAATCATATTTCTTACGTAAACTATCCCGTACACTTTGTTCTTCAATATCATTGTTTAGTTCATATTTGTAGTTAGCCATATTTCTCAAAACACATCGTCTCTTCCGTCTTTTGCCCTCCTCTGTATATATACTAGGTTCTTCACTAATTTTAGATAACATTCGTATATCACGATTTAATACTGCTTTGTATAAACTATGTTGGAGTTCCGTAAGAGGAGTATAAACAATCAATTCTTTTTTCGGTGGAATATCTAGACAAACATCTGCCTTTTCACGTCTCAGCATAAATGGCTTTAATATTTCACGCAAAGATGCCAAAACTTGTTTTTCTTGTTCACGTTTCAAAAATTTTTGAGTGCCTTCATCGTACTGAAGTTCCTTCGCATCAAACCACGATTCAAATACAGCTAGATCATCAAAAATTTCTGGCAATAAGAAATTTAATAGCGACCATAATTCTGCTAAATTATTTTGTAATGGTGTGCCCGTTAGAAGAAGTCTATTCATGGATTTGCAGCTTGCTAACACCCTATATCACAATAATAAACATAATTATAATCAACAACTTTCATAATTAAATAATATAAAATTTAAAAGCGCAGCAAACATACTTGACAAGTTGACAGTTGTAATTCTTTATTCTATGTCCTTCATCAATTATTATATATTTCCAATGTTGAGATCTGAGAAAGTTTTTATCCTTTATTGGTATCTCAAATGTAGTGAGCACAATTGGTTGTGAACTATAATGATCTGCAACCTTATGTTTCCGTGCAATCTTTTTTTTGACAATTAATCTTTCATCGATTGCACCATATAGCACAGTGACTGGCAATTCTGGTGCAAATCTATCAAATTCTATTGTCCAGTTTGGTATAGTTGATAAAGGAGCAACTATTAAGTACGGTCCGCTTTGTTGTTTTTCGAACAAATGACATAATAAAGCTATTACTTGGATTGTTTTTCCAAGACCCATTTCATCAGCTAGAATACCATTTATACCATTTTCATAAAGGACTTTTAGCCACTGAAGCCCATCTTTTTGATAATTCCTTAAGTTTCCATGAAAATACTTAGGCATTTTAAAATCGATATCATTCTCCATATTATTTTTATCATCATTAATTAATTCATTTTCAATATCTTCTTGACTTAGTTGTTTTTGTATTTGTTCTTGTACCTACAGAAATTAATAATATGAAAAAACAAAAATATGTTGAAATATATTAAATAAAGTTTACAAGTTTCCTTACATCTTTGGCTATGTGATTTCGCCTTTCCTGACCTTTCGTCTTTTTTTCCTCTAGTGGTATGTTTCTATCACTGTCCTCAACTTTTTTTGTGCTTGCAGTAACAGTTTTATTCTTATTTTTCTGCTTCCTAGTACCATCAATTTTATTAACAATGTAATTGGAAAAAAATTTACTTCTATTTAGTAAGTGCATTAATCGTTTGTATTGTTGCTCTTGCATTTCTTGAATATATTGTTCTTCTGCTATTAGTTTAGCTTCATCTTTTTCTCGTTTTCTTTTTTGAACATTTTCAACATCTGATTTTAAGGGCTCATTATTAAATTTGACATCGGGTCCTATAATACTTGCAATGCCTTTCCACATTTAAAAGAGAAAAAGAACAGAAAGATAAATTTTAATTAACACTACTATAACGTTTAATGTTCAATACAATACGTTACTTCTATTGTAAGTTTTACAAAATGTGAACTAGATGTTTACCTGCATTATTTAAATTATCAGTGTTCTCATTTTCTTTATCAGCTTCCATTTTTATATAACTGAAGATAATAATATATAAAATAAATTAATACACATATGAAATTAACAATTTCAAACTGACTGCACCGTGTGACCTTTACATGTATTTAGGTAGATCCCGCCTGATCCCGCCAAATGTGAGAAACAATCAGAAACAATATATCAATAGTAACATACTAAGTGATAGTAAACTCACTTATAAAATTTGGACACATAATTTACCATATTTACGAGTCATAACAACAGGGGGCGCTGATTTCATTTTTAGACCGTATATGTTTATATAGACCTCGACCATATAAATATGGTTCTATACTCTAAGACAATTCTTCGACCAATAGCGATCCTCTACCCATTGCAGGCATTGTCGCTATTGGCCGCAGAATCGCCTTGGAGCGAAACTAATACCACCATTGGCGTAGAGATGAACTACGAACAAAGATAGAGAGATCCTTGTCTCTCCTACAGGGCTGTGACAGAGAGGGAGATATGTCACTCGCAGGAGAGAGAAAGACAGAGATTACGAAACAGCTTGATTTTTCGATGAGCCTTTTACCAATTCCTGAAGCAAAGAAGCAATATTTTTTTATGCTCTTTGTGTTGAAATATTCTCTGTATTATTGCGGGGTCCCGTACAGAGCCCCTTTTTGGAAAAAGTGTACAGAAAAAAATTTCTTCCATAAAAACGTACACTATTATTGTTTATAAAGTTTCAAGAGACAAATTGCAAAAAGGGCTCTGTTTGACACGTAACGGTCCCGAATTCGAGACCGCGGAAAAAGTTCACTTGCCCAGCCATATATTCGACGTCGAAATTCCGAGCATAAGAATGCTCACGTGTTTGGCGTTTTTCAATGCTCAGCTGTACGGATTTGACATCGAACAGGGGTGAATCTTAGACCATATATACTAATTGTAAGTATATATATGGTCTAAGGGAGTGAATGTACCCATAGGTAAATGTCGCGCCGACCGCGTATGAAGGGTATGCTTCAAAATCCCGCTCTGCCGTTCGGCTATGAATATAATAATAAGGTATACTTGGGTGCGTTCCGTTGCACGCATTATTGCGCATAGACTGCATAGAGAACCGTTCCGTTGCATTCAATGCACGCATGTGAAGCGTTTGATGCGTAGTCGATGTATTAGCGGTAAATTTGAAAAAATGTTCTTTGAATACTGTTCTAGAGTAACCAAGGATAACTCGCTGGACATAATCTTCTATTCTTTCGGTTAAAACAATCTCTCCTCGCGTTTCGCCAACCATTAATATTAATTAAATATTAAATAAATTAACTCCAAATCAAAATTTACAAACATATCTTCCAATTCATCTTCGCTGTCACTGATATCGGTAGTATCACTCAAATCACTACAATTGTTCAATTCTTCTTTTTCAATGTTTTTATTTAACAAAAATAACGTTAATGCAGATAACGCTTTGTCACCCATGTAAGCAGCCATTTTCGATTCGCATCAAATGCATGGAAAAGCGTTCCGTTTCCAAGCGCGCATCATCACGCATCATGCGCGCATCATGCAACGGAACGATCACATTGAATGCAGTCTATGCGCATAATGCGTGCAACGAAACGCACCCCTTGAATCCAAATAAGGTACTTGTTCTGCGCATGTCGTTGCGCGTCAGCCTTGTGTAAAGTCCCTAGATCACCCATACGTCATGAATATTCATATACCAGGTGACAAAAATTTGTACATATATAATTGTATCGCCTTAACTCCTCAAACCGGTTTGACGTTTGTATACAATACGTCAACGTAACCTCATTACCTGTAGCGGTTCGACGTATACATATATGTAAATACCTACTCTTGAACCTAAAACCCTTAAAACTAAAATAGATAAATGAATAAAAGAACTGAATAAACAAAATCTCTCAATATTTCTCTAAAATACTATGAACACATGGTATTGCGTGGTGACGCAAGAAGATGTGCGTGGTCGGCGGAGTACGAGTACGGGATTAGTCAATGAACGAGTTCCATTAGAGGTCATATGCGCATTCGTCAGCTAGTAAGTACCTTCTTGTTTGGAACCAAGTATAGTATCAGAGAGCATGTAGTACACAGACCCGTATTCCTTTGACAGATACCTGCAGATACCGTGGAATTTTTTCAACTCTGCATAGTACATACTTTGTGCTCCTGCGCTATCGCGACCGTAGACCATATATGCTATAGACCTGGCTTCAGATAATTGCCTTGAAGCCAAGAATTAAATCATCTACGAGATGACAGTTGTGGGCAAAATACTATAGTCTGTTGAGATGTCGCAGTACCATGAAACTAAAGCATTACAAGTGAAATGGGAGTCGTTACTGTATCTCATTTCGTATAAATATTTATGGAAATTGCAACTGTAATATATATTTTATTTTATTACTTGCTCATTTTTTAAATTATCTCGTAACGTCAATTGTAGGAACTTTTTTTCATTATCTTGGTTTCACTGCGTCCTATATATGAATATCCTATAGGTACCTATGACGGGTCTATAACATGGACCTATGTCCATGGTCTATAAGTTATGAAGTCTAAGACGATACATACTAAATACGTATACTATGTACGTGCATGTGTTGAACTATTCAGTGGTGTATGTAGTATGATGTAGTATCACTGTAATATCACACAGAGGTGGTGAATCTATAGGAATTTTCAAATAGGCACTGTGAGACTGTGAGTTGCTGTGAGTGAGTCCGTCATTGTTCCCGGGAAGATTTGTATAACCTCTTCCTATTTGCACAGTATTTGCGAAAAATATGTGTGTTTGCTTAATTTCCTAGTCATTGTTATAAAGTTGACAATTTTTTGAAACTGAATCTACATTCCTTCGTGTTCTACCAAAAGTGATTTACTAGAAAAAAATTTGACAGTTCGAATCCCGACAATTGCATTTTCACAACAATTTAAATTAAGGGTATTCCTTGGACTTTTGTACGCACCTCGCAATGAGAACGAATTTGACAGTAGTACTGTGATTTAAAGAAGTAAAACTAAAAATATATGTACATTAATATATATTCAACTATAAAACTATCTAATTGATCAGTACGTGCCGTAATTTTTAAAGACATTGTCAGCAAGTGAGATTGCAGAAAGATTGTGTATTAGTGGTGTCCAGTTGACATTACCAAATGTCAAAAAATAAATTAAATTTAACATTACCTCCTGGCTCAATAGAACCAGTACCAGCTGTTTCACCGTCTCCACCAGTACCGCCGCTGCCTATATATTCTGAGCCACCAGTAATACCAGAGTAATTGACTTTTCTTATTCCAATAAATCCTCTGTTTATTAAAGTGTTACTGTTTATTAAAGTGTCGATATTATGTTTCTATTTTGATTTCCCTGACTTATGTTTGTTACAATTACAGCGGAGTTATGGGTAAAATGAGTATAGATGCGATCCAAGAGAGGCTAGAAGAATTAGAAATGGACGAGGAACAGAGGAAAAGATTGGAAAGCTTCTTAGGACAAAAGGAGAAGGTCGGAGAATTATGTGCCGATGATTTTGAAAAACTTGGTGAACTCGGTGCTGGTAACGGTGGTGTTGTAATGAAAGTGAGACATAAAAAGTATGGACTTATAATGGCTAGAAAGGTGTGGCTTATAACTATTATTATATATTTATTCAGTATAATTTAATGATATTTGATAGCGATTAATCTAACTATAATGAATATGATATTTCAGTTAATACATTTAGAAGTTAAACCTGCTATAAAGAAGCAAATAATTAGGGAACTAAAAGTTCTTCACGAATGTAATTTTGCCCACATAGTAGGTTTCTACGGTGCTTTTTATAGGTAAAATTTGTTCATAAAATAATCAATGAAATTTATAATAAATATAATAGAGTAGTTGTACATTATGTATGATTATTA
This sequence comes from Lasioglossum marginatum, assembly GCA_028455795.1. Lineage (NCBI taxonomy): Eukaryota > Metazoa > Arthropoda > Insecta > Hymenoptera > Halictidae > Lasioglossum > Lasioglossum marginatum. Next base: position 1,252,214 of record CM052251.1, on the reverse strand, counting down.
TATTTATTACTTTAACTATTTAGCGACGGAGAAATTAGTATATGCATGGAATATATGGATGGTGGATCTCTTGATTTAATATTAAAGAAAGCTGGCCGAATTCCAGAACCTATATTAAGTACGATTACTTCTGCGGTAAGTATTAACTGCTACCATATTTTATATAAACAGTTCAGGCATAATTTACTTGTTTAACACGTTCATAGTTGAAAATGAGGAGATATACTTTTTCTTATACTTTCACTGTAAGTTATTTAATACAATAAAATAAACTACAACTGTATTTTTGAATCACAGATCTAAAGAAATCATAAGTATGCTCCATATACAAATCAATTTCTTCATTCTTAGTTTCCTTGGTCGTAGTTAGAATAAATATGCTTCTATATCATTCATAGTAAGGGGACTGTCAACGTGTTGAAACAATATCGGAACATTCTTTTACTAATAAATAAGAAATATGCTATTATGAATGAAATGAAGTGAACTTATGTCAAATATTTAGTAATAAGTTTCCTGTGCTATAACTCCTCCAGGAAATGTACGTATACATAATCTTCTCATTTCATCGTAAGTCCAAAGAAACAAACCAAAAGGTAGACAGGGCCAGTACCAGTAAAGACTTAAAGGCATAGTCTTAAATATTTTTACAGTCCCTGGTATATACAGTATCATACCAGTTATAATAATTTCAAAAATGAATGAAAAATTCAAGAACCAATTGTCCATTCCTTGCTGGAAGATTGAATTCACCCGTGTTTTACACATAACTAAATCTATGAGTTGTGTTATAACAATAGATAAGAAATATCCACTTCTAGCTTCATTCAGTAAATCCATTCTTGTGTCATATGTCCATGTTTGACCATAAGAATCTCTTAAATCATTGATGGATTTGTTCTCCCACTCTTTTCTTATTCCTAATAGACGATTAGGTAAAAAGCCATTTAACATTAGGACCATAAAGTAGGTATAAAAGGCAGCCATAGACTGTGTCATGCCAATTTGTCCATAGGCCATAGATATTAAACGTTTGTTCACAAGTTGATCGTGTTGTGGATTCCGTGGTGCGCGATGCATAATATCAGATTCTGCTTTTTCGTATGCTAGCGCAATTGCTGGAAGCAAATCTGTTCCAATGTCTACGCATAGAATCATTTCAAGAATGAATGGAAGAGGAATAGCTAATACGAGACTACTTAACATAGGTAGCATCTGAGGAACGCTAGACGTTAATGTGTATGCAATTGACTTTTTAAGATTATCGAATATTAGTCTACCTTCTTCGATGCCAGTTACAATAGTTGCAAAATTATCGTCCACAAGAATCATATCTGCTGCATGTTTGGCAACATCCGAACCAGTAATACCCATAGCTATGCCAATGTCTGCTTTTCTCAGTGCAGGTGAATCATTAACACCATCGCCGGTTACAGCAACTATTTCTCCTAATCTTTGACAACTTTCCACTATATATAACTTTTGTTGAGGGGATGTTCTTGCAAACACAATTTCTTGATAATTCCTTAGAATGTCATCCAATTCTGAAGCATTCATACTCCTTAGTTCTGTACCGGTGATGATTGTTGCTTGTGTATCGTCCTTTGTACTCATCCTTTGAATGCTTGCCCTGCTTTGCAGTAGTTCCATTTCGTATCTAGTTACAGTTCCCTCGCTAATGATACCAACTTTTTTTGCTATTGCCATTGCTGTTACAGGATGATCACCTGTAACCATTATTACCCTAATTCCAGCTGTGCGGCATTTCCTCACAGCGTCGGGTACGGCTGGTCTGGGAGGATCTATTAAACTGATAAATCCAACAAACCTGTAACCCTTTGTTGGAAAATTATATGTCTTTGGAGACTCTGTATTAAATTTGTAATTAGGCCCGTAGATATCTTTAGGTAGTTGAAGATCACAATAGGCTAACACACGTAGACCTAAGTAACCCAGCTCTGCACAGGCTTTTCGAGATATTACTTGTTCGAGTGGTGACATTTCATTAGTCTCTCCTTCTGTAGTTAGTATATGAGTACAGTTGTCCAATAATATTTCTGGTGCACCTTTTAAAATCATTATATATCCAGTTTCATCTTTATGTATCGATAACTGATATTTGGTATTTGAACTGAATGGTACTTCGGCAACCTTTGTATGTTTGTCACGAAATGCTCTTGTGTCGTGTATATGCTCGCAGAATCTAAGTATTCCAGTCTCGGAAGCATCACCAACTATCGCCTGTTCATCAATTGGTTTTAGTAGGGTATATTCCGTAACAAACTCAGCGCGTAAACAAAGGGTAGCGTCCTTAATGAAAATATTAAAAGCAGGTATGTCCATTAACAAATTCTTTTCAACACCTAGATATTCTCCTAGTGAAAAATTGTATCTTGTGTGACCAAACCATAAATTGGACACAGTCATTTTATTTTGTGTGAGAGTTCCTGTTTTATCGGAGCAAATTGTCGAAGTGGACCCAAGTGTTTCTACAGCTTCCAAGTTTTTTATTAAGCAATTTTTGTTTGCCATTTTTTGTGCTGTCAATGTCAAGCTCGTAGTAACAGTTACCAATAGAACTTCGGGTACATTTGCTATTATAGTGGTAAGTAGATAGGTAAATGCCTTTATTATATTCGGCTCTATGATTAGTGATAGAAAGAAAAACATTATTCCAGATATTATGGCAATAATAATAATAATGTGGACAAAATAGCTAATTTCTTTAGATATTGGAGTTTCAGTTTTTAGAAGCTTCGATGTCAGACCAGCCAATCTTCCTATCATGGTTCTATCACCGGTAGCAGTTACTATACCTTTACCTTCGCCGTCAACAACAAAAGATGAAAAAAAGGCAACATTCGCTGATTCCAAGGGATTGTCATCTGTAGGATAATTGGTTCTAATAACTGCTTCACTTTCGCCAGTGATACTTGAATTTTCAACTCTTAATCCGTTGCACTCTATGATCCTAATATCAGCTGGTATTTTATTGCCAAATTTAAAGAGTACTAAATCACCTCGAACTAGGTTTTCAGTTGCTACACGTTTTTTGACGCCGTCACGTATTATCACAGCAAAAGTTGGTACCATTTCCTCGAAGGATTCCATCACCTGTGATCACCAGTATCACAGTCATTAGTAATTGTTAGATGTGCGAGAACTCGGAAATGTCGGGTCTCCAGTATAATCGGGATTCCCGAGAATAATGGGGTACCCGATTTTCGGGTTCTCTGGTAATTATTCATTTTATAAAATTGTGTAGTAATTGATTAATTACCTTTAAATTCTTACTCTCTTGGATATAGGCAAATACACCAGAGGTTATGCAGATCGTAATTATAATATATCCAAATACATCAATGCCCTCACCACTGCCTTCAGTTAGCATACCGACACCATATAAGATAAAACACAACACCGAACAAGCCCATAATAAGCCAGCAAATCCATGAAACATACACTTTAAAAATTTTATATACTCTGGTGTTTTTTTCGGTGGCGATAATGCATTTGGTCCTTCCCTAAGAAGAACTTCGAGCGCATATTCTTCCGTTAAACCATTTTTTACGTCAGTGTTTAATTTTTCGCACAATCTTTTTAATGGAATCATATGATCATTAGTACTTATTTCTTTGTGGAGTTCTTCTATTTCATTGCTGGTAAGCCTCCTCTTAGCACCATGGTCCAAATGTGTGGTTGAATAAACTTTAGATGTCGATTGCATTATATTTAAATGAAATTACACATAAGCTTTAAGTAAATTACGACATGTTTGCAGCTGAATATTGATATTTTCAAAATTCAATTGTTTAGAAATCGCAATCATGGCCAATTTGTCTTCATTTGGTTTCATGCTTCTTTCATCCTTCTACATATATTGAATGTATTCAATTTTATAATAATTAATAAATAATTTTATAATAATATAAAGAAAGAATGTCAAAGTAAAAAATATAATCAAAATGATTCAGACTCCAAAGGTTAAGAAATGATGAAATAAATTTGTGCAATAATATTGGGTATCCTTATAGGTGTTGAAAGGTCTGAGCTATCTACGAGATAAACATGCAATTATGCATAGAGATGTAAAGCCTAGCAACATTTTGGTAAACAGTGCTGGAGAAATCAAAATTTGTGATTTCGGAGTATCCGGTCAATTAATAGACTCTATGGCTAATTCATTTGTTGGAACAAGAAGTTATATGTCGGTAAGCAGTTATCGACTAGATTAAGATCATTGTTATTTATAAAACGAAAAATTTTGTTTAACAGCATTTCTTCTTTTCAGCCAGAAAGACTTCAGGGTACACATTACTCTGTACAGAGTGATATTTGGTCACTAGGACTGTCCCTTGTAGAGATGGCTATCGGAATGTATCCAATTCCACCACCAGATGAGAAAACTTTAGCTACAATATTTAGCACTCCACCAGGACAACCACCTGCAGACACTAGTACCACCAACAATGCTTCCACTCCAACACAGTCACCCGGACACAGTTAGTTTTGCGTTCCCTTAACAGTTCCATTCTAAAATTCTGTTTAATTTTGAATACTGCTAAATTTTGTTGAATACAAATTAATCATTCAGATACAGGCAGTCCACGACCAATGGCTATATTTGAATTATTGGATTACATTGTTAATGAACCGCCACCAAAACTGCCAGCTGGAATCTTCAGCGATGCTTTCACGGATTTCGTTGATCGTTGTTTAAAGAAAAACCCTGCTGAGAGAGCAGACTTAAAGACATTGATGGTAAGTGACGTAATTTCAAATACATGTATTATAGCTCATGTTGATCTTTTTGTTTATATTTATTGTTAGAACCATGAATGGATAAAGAAAGCTGAATCCGAAAACGTGGATATTGCTGGATGGGTATGTCGTACAATGGATTTACAACCGACCACACCAACACGTTTAGCGAACGTACAATCCTGAATAAATGTTACTCTTACATACTTGACTACCTATATACACGTTCAGTACTCTTAAATGAATTTCAGTTTCTTTTCGTTCAATTGGTGTAGACAGTGGCGTTCATGAACTATTTTTTTTATGATAATAATTTTTAAACTGAAAGTGATTCGCGATTTTGAAAATAGACTACTATTTTCTGTAGTTTGTTGGTAAATAAATTTTATGTATAATTGTTCAATCATTAACTAGCGTTTGAGTAAAAACATCCATCACATAGAGTTAAGTATATAAATATGTAGGTATGTTTTGATACGCTGTGCCCCGCTCATATAATTTCTTTAAAATAGGTGAAATTAATCGTTAAAAGATTGTAGTTTTTAATTTTAATAGTAAGAGAGATATAGAACATTCGATTATTTTCATCTGTACTCTAATGTCAAATTTCAAAGTCGCGACGTAAAAATCACGTAGAAATGAACATGTTCGAGATGTAATTAATTTCACTCTACATACATATTACGAAATATGAAAACGTGTTTCAAACATATTTGCATAAAATACGTCACTGTACTTCGATTTTATTTTTCTTAGATGTATTTTTTATTATTGTCTTATGTTTTTGTTGAAAGTATGTAAGATGAACGATTATCGTTATAAGTTTAACATTATTGTACTCTCATGGGCAAATTGTGTTCCCTATGATGATACTAGGATACATAAATGGGCATCGAATTTACGAGAACATTAATTCGAACAAAAGAATTGTTAACTAGAAATCGAGTTACTAGTATAACGTTTGTACCTGACATTCGTAGAGCATTATTTACTCCATTGAAAAAAAAACTTTTGTTCCATTATTACTAGAATGCCATACTATTTTTTACAAGCGATTAATCCACGATTCGACGCGATTGGAACCTGTAATTAAATAAAACAGTGTTTTGAGTAGTGAATATGTTAGGGTAAATGTGATTAATCCGGTGATTATGTATAATTGCCGGTTATTATATATAATCACCACTAAGTTTGGTAAATGTGATGAATTCTTGAATATTTATCAAATTAACCGGCGAGTTTATATAATTCCCAACTCGTGATGGCGAATGTGATAAAAGTCCATGATTTTACCAAAATTCGTATAGAATAAATTATAGAGAGAGTACTTTTTTTTTGTAAACACGCTGTGGAGATGGGAGAGAAAATAGGGTCTCAATCTGGTCATACAGGTGAGCTTTCCGCGGTCCTCTCCGCTCCCCTCTACCACCTAATCCAAACTGATTCTGATCGCATAATTTTTGCATTCTATATAGCCGTCATACAGAATTTGAACTAGTAATGGAAAAATCATGCGAACAGAGTGAGTTGTGGTTAGGTCGTGGTAGGGGGCGGAGAGGACCGGCCCGACCACGCATACGGAAAGGCGAATATCTCGGAAACTAAAAGCGATCGCCCTATATTGGAAAAGGAAAAAGTTATTCGAAATGTCAAAATCTATAACATATTTAAATTTCATCAAAATCGAAAGGGATGGTACTTTCTGAATAATTACCAACTATTCTTCTGACTAGTAACTACTCAAAAAATTGCGTTGTATTCTACTGGCTCAATCAGTCAAGATATTTATCACATGCCCGGTTAATTTGATAAATATTCAATAATTTATCACATTTACCAAATAAACTGGTGATTATATATAATAACCGGTTATTATACATAATCACCAGTTTATTACATTTGCCATAACAGATATAAAAGTATTGAACATATGTGTACTTCGTGTAATCACAATAATTACTGTCTATGATATTATTGCATGGCAAACTTTGCCATAGAATTGGTGTTTGTTCATACTAATATTTTAAACAGTGTATTATTGTGTCTTGTGCAATTTAAGAATAACTCTGAAGTATTTTTTTATTTACCATCAATTAATATGAAACTATTACGTTGTAAACAAAGACACTTTGATCCCTTCAACCTGATGTTTGCACTCGGTACAGATCTATAAATTTTTCAATTTAGCACTTATTCATCATACACCTAAATACTTACATATATTTGGAATAAACAAAACACTGATATTATTCTTTGATATTTTGTATGATACATACATAGTTCTTCATGTAATAGGATTCTCAACTTACATAAATTAATTAATTTTTCGTAATACATCTACTTTATCAGATTCTCATAATTACTATAACTTTAGTTATCAATCTACAGGAATATAGTATTTATGTAAAATGAAGACATTAATCTTATATGCAATTTAACTGTCTGTAGGTCATATACATTTTTTGATTTGGATGAATATTGCAATTTTAGAAAGGTGATGCTCCAACAAATCTATAAAAATTACTTTCAGTCGAATAGAATAGCGAAAATTGAGTTAACAAACAATTGAAGATCATAGTTCTATTAAAAGTTATGATTTATGAAATACTTTATGTTGGAAAGTTAGAATATCGGATTTGATATTAACGCTGAGGGATCGAAGAAGTTGAAACAATTTCTAAAAGCAAAAGATACTTTTTCTAAGTATTTAATCTCTTGCTAATGTACATTAAAATAGTATAATATCTTTGCAAATATGCGTTAAGTTGTCATGATGTATCGTGATCTATGACATTATACTTCAGAGGTGCAATGGATAACATAATTTTCATACGTGTCCATGTGTTCACATGATATAATTGTATATGTATATACATATGCAACTGTACCTATTGTATAGCTATGTGTTGAGTCTTTCTTGTGCAATTTTTGTGAATTACATTTCGAAAAATAGCCACTTACTTGGCTGTCATTGCGTTTACATGTACTTCATTAACTAAACATAATTAGAAAATATTAATTATTTCCTTTTATAACAGATAAATAAGAAAGATAGTTCAGTGAAATTTTAATTTCAACAATCCTAATTGAAACTACGTTCAAATGAAAATTTTTCAAATACAGATGTTAATTACGTTGTTACAATCCAGTACGCGTTTGTTTCTTCATTCTTAATTGAATTCTGCTTTGTCTGCATCGATAATGAAATGTTTAATACTGTATAATTTAGGACGTATGTAGATTGCTTATCATTGTAATGTACGGGCAAAGAATATCTGTATGTATATAGTATAATGATAATATAAACATTCGTATTATGTTACATGCAAAGGTTACAGATTTCGTTATCTCCTTACATTACAAAATATCACAATAAGTTAATAGTTAATTGAGAATTGTAAGTAAAAGTCATTAAACATGTACATCTATTCATTACACATGTTATATGAAATCTAACTCTCAGTTTTACTTATTCATGTATGCTTACACATTTCTTCTTTTGTAGAAGACAAATATAGTTGTTTAGCCTTTCCCGATTTGGCTTAAAAAAATATCGGATAGTACTACGAGCATATTGTGATGTTTGCAAGCAGTGAGACTATGCTCACTGCATGTGCTTCAGAGTAAGAGGCCCAAGAACTGATTTTTCGTATTATGTTTATATACATCTAATGTATGATGTGCGTAACGCTATTTACTAAAGACACGACTTTCACGATATATATACATATATGTATATTGTAAACTAAGATCATTTTTAATATCAGAGTTCTGTTAAAAAAATGGGGAATGTAAAATAACAGTTAAGGAAAGCCCAATACGCAAAACAGTGAATCTTAAATGTCGATGGAACGATTACTTCTGGCACTTATTATAAATATATGGATATATTCCTTGTTACAAATTTGTGTATAATAATTGCCGTTGTATCGATTTACTGTCTAAATGTTGTAATTATGCAAAGAATAAATTTATCCTACATTGAAATATAATCTTGTTATTTTAAAATCTAGGTAATGAAAAGATTCATCTTCAAATGTGAAAGAAAACATTATAAATTTTATTTTGGAAAAATACATAGTTTTATAAAACCATTACAGGGTATTTCATTGTGACACGAACTGTATGCAAAAATGATTTCACCTAAAGGATTACGTTGACTATTTGCAAAAACGGCGAGACTTCCTTAAAATCATTTAAGTTTACTCCAGTTTCACCAACATAAATTTTCAGAAGTATATTATTAGTTCTATTTACAGTAACTGCAGCAGCCTCCTTCAGAGTTACATTTGTAATTCCACGACAGAACGTTAAATCCAATAATTCTAATTGAGATGCAGAAGCTAAAAGATCGACCATTGTTGTGTCTGTAAAATTAGATCCACGACACTCTAATTTTTTCAAACTACACACATTCCGCATATCTGTATCTGATACTTGATACAGGTAATTCATTATTAATGTTTCTAATTTCGGTAATGCTGCTATGGCTGCTATACCAACACTTGTGACGTATTTACATCCTGCAACATGTGAGAAAATATGTATATAATTTTATGTGTGCATATGAAAAGTAAGAGGCCTAAACTAGTAAATGCAAATAATTTGCCAATTGAAAGAATGTTATACCCTGTACATAATAACTATACAGCGGATGTTTATGCAAAATAAAAATTTTCTAAGCGAATTGCAAGAAACCGGAGTGAAATAGAAATTTGTATTCTTCCTTAATATGTTTAATAGGTTGAAAATAATATAGCAGTATTTTGAAATTTTTCTAATGGTTTTACCTTTTTAAATTACACCCACTCATTTTTGCCATAAATGCATAAAATCCGCTGTCTAATAATAACTGTATCTCTTTCTTTGTAAGTAAAGACCCCATACAAAATTTAGAGGACGAAGTTATTCTTTTTTTAATTAGAATGTTATATTTTTCAGAATTAGATTAGAAAGAATGTGAAATTCTCAATAAAAATGTTTTAACTATTGTTAATTCTAAACTTAATAATTAATATATATTGTTTCATGGACTTCATTCTAAAAAGTAAATGTATTAATATTCCATTAATGAAAACGAAATTATTTTTTAAATTCCTAAATATCTTGTTATGGAAAGTATGTACATTTTGAAGAACCTCTGATAAAATCATGCATCTTTTGTATACAATGGCGTTTTATATTTGAATGCATAATTATGCAATGCATATTTTAGGAGTGACTGGTAGGCATGCAAGTTAAACGTTTTTGATATATAATGAATTAAATGTTTTAACGTTTTGTATACATTTTAAACGTTCAACGTACCAGCGATATTTACGTAAGTAAGTTGCTGACATTTTGATACTACATTACTGAGAAATTCGTTCGTAACAAGCTTACTGCAATTGATTGTTAGGGTTTCAAGATTAGGCAACTGTATACTTTGTACTATATCATCATTAACCGATAAAAAGTCCTCTTCGATAGCATCCAAGAGATTTAATATTTTCAATTTTTTGCAGTGTGCACTAATAGCTTGTAATGTATTAACATAAGGGTAACAGCATCTATCAATTGTAAGGCTGCGTAGATTCTGCAATTTTTCAAATACCTGAAGAAATATAAATAGTAGGTACATATTAAGATGTGATACTTTAAAAGAGAAATATTGTAGATTAAGTATCTGCTTTACCTGAGATAAACATTTTTCTTGGAGACACGTACACTTCTTTAAAACAATTTCTTCCATTGTTTCCACAGGTAAATATAATAAACAATTACCAGATATTTGGCCACTGACGATTTTAACATATCGCAATTTTAGATTTACTTCAAATAAGTTTTGCAAGTCTCTATCACAATTGTAAGTGGCTGGTTTAAGGCTGAGCTTTGTAATGTCATGACAATGATTAGTTAGTGAATTGATTCCAGTTGAGGTAATAGTGAGAGCAGTGACATCAATTTTTTGTAAATTCGGACACAATTTTGCAACGACCGTCGATGTACTCGGTACTAAATATTTTGTTTGCGATAAGTTGATTTCATTTAAAAATCTACCACATCGCAATAGAATTTTACGAAGAATAGTTGTATTGGTTACCAAGTGGTAAAGTGAATTTGGCATACATAAGAGATCCAGTTTTTTAACACTGCTCCATGATTCTTGAACTAAAGCTCTCCACCTTTTGCACACTGTAAGTATTGAAATATACCAATTTATAATAAGTCTGTTATTAAAATATTTAGTATAAATAGTATAAATCATTAACATACTTTTATGTTCTTACCTCTCTCTATTCTAATTCTATCTACGATCGGCAGTTGATGAAAAATATGTATTAAGCAATCATCATTTAATATTTGAATGTTATCCTTTGTAATGTCACTTTCAACCAAGTTTTGATTGCATTGTTCATTCGACTGTTTCTTATCAGATGTTTGCCCATCTTTGTTATAGTATTGATATCCTATGCTATCTGGTTGATGCCAAGAATCTGCTGGTTCCACTCTTAAATATTTATTGTGTAGTTGAATGACTTCATCTCTAGCTCTATGGATTATTGTAATACATTAGTACCACAAATCCCTGATGAGTAATTTTATCTTCATTTTTATTTAATTTTCACCTCACAGCTGATTCCACTGTATCAAAAGTAATAAAAGCAACATTACTTTTTCTTGGATTCCTTATTACGAAGCAACTTTGTACATTTCCATACGTAGAAAACCGTTTAATGAGATCTTTGTACGTGGTCTAGGGAAGAAAATATCTTGAATATAATGTTAAAATAATCGTAAATAATCGTTGATCATAATATGAGAAATATAAATACAAACCCTTTTGGCTAAATTACAGACGAATAATTTCTTAATTGGCATACCATCATCAGTTGTTTCAGAAATATACTTACATTTACTTAAATCTACAACACAAGAAAATTAAGATTTAGTCAAATATTAATAATATCAACTAATAAAGTAATGTGTAATTATAATTACCCTCTTTCGTGTAGAGGTGTCTACAATATAAGTCATTCAATAGATTTGTAAAAGTCATTTTTGTACTTAATAATATTATCTTGTTACAAATTGTTACGAACTATCATTCGATATTTTTATTTGACGTTTAAAAATATGTATTATGAATCAGTATCAGTCAGTATACATATGTATGATCAGAAAATATTTATACACCGCTGATTCAAAGTACAATAGCACTCACTACCATCTGTGTTGATATCTTAGACCATATATACCAATATACCTATAGATCCGGCATAGGTATAGTATGTGCATACGATGCAGTGTTCCGAGATCCAAAATTATCTGGTGCCCACAAGGCACGAGATAATTCAAAATGGTGGATAGTGAAATAAAAGCGAGACATACAAGTATACTTATGTATTATTTCGTAAACATTTGGGAAAACGGTGCAAACTAGTTGCATAAAGAATTGTAAAGAACTACAGAACCGTGATACAAATATATCTTTTCACAAGTAAGTAAGTATTTTATACTTAACATCGCATAACCTATAATAAACAAATTTATTTATAGATTTCCGAAAGATCGACAATTAAGAAAAAAATGGATGAAAGCAATTCATTGTGAAAATTTTGAACCCTCTGCTCATTCAAATGTTTGTTCTAAACATTTTGGAAGTGACTGCTTTGTTGGAAATTCTTGGAGTTGGAGTTCCAAGCATAATTTGTCACGTATACAACCAATAGAAGTAATGAACGTCTCATGTATTAAAATAGAAAATGAAAGTGCAAGGTATAAATCTCTTTATAATCAATACTTAGTCTGTAATAGATTAAATTTGTATAATTTCCATATAATTTGTTTTCAGCTTAAATAATGAAATTGCCAATGAAGATGATAGTTTAGAATCTGCTGCTTGTACTGATGAAAACAATTTATCATTTCAAGAGATACCTTTGAAAAGGAAGAGAACAGCTTACATTGGTGATGTTCTTAATTCTTATACGATAACTGACCATGAGAAGCATGTGCATATCATTGCAACAACTTTAGCAAAAAAGAACAAGCAAATTAAAGCATTACAACGAACAAACAGAAGGCTGCTTAAAAAAGTTGAAGATTTAAATGAATTATTGAATGAATTACGCAAGAGTAGCATGGATGTATCACTAAAAGAACTTTAGCTGCAAAGAACAAGCACATTAAAACATTACAACAAACAAACAGATGATTTAAATCTTTAATTTGTTTAAGCAGTCTTTTGTTTGTTTGTGGTAATGTTTTAATTGCAGGTCATAATAGGATAACATTTAAACCAACAAGAACTATTTTATTTTGTAACCAATAATTAAGAACAAGTATTTATTGTATTATATGTATTATCCATAAATAAATATTATTAATATTATTATTATTGTTTTATATTATATGTACTACATTAAATATAATATATGTATTGTATTTTCGATATATGTATTGGTGGCTGGAGCAATGTTGGATGTGAGATTTCCTTAAGATCTATTAGCTTTTATAGTTCTACCATCAAATTTGCACATTGGATTGAAGTAAGATGTGAGGAAATAAATACATTATCAACTTCTACATTAAAATTTAACTTTTTCCAAATTATAATCGACAAAATGAGTTAACCATATTTAAAATAATAAGAGTAAAGTAAAAATGAACGAGTAATAAAATAAAATACATGTATGTATATTACAGTTACAGTTTCCATAAATATTTATACAGAATGAGATGTGACGACGATTCCCTTTCCCCTCTGCTGCCCTCTGCCACTTTACTGCACTTTACTTCGCGGTACTGCGATTTCTCAACATACTATAGCACTTTGTCCACAAGAGTCGTCTGCTAGGCGATTTAATCTGGGAACGAGGCAGTTTTATCTCGCGTCTATAGGTATATATGGTCTAAGGTTGATATAAAAGCGGGTATAGTCGAATAAGATGGTCAAAAGTGCCCTTGAGCCAAATTAGCCGATGGGTCATTCGATAGGGCGGATAGGGCATCAAGAAAAAACATACTGTGCAAAATTTCAGCCCTATATCTCGATCGGGAGGATAGTTATGGGGTAAAATCGAAAAATCAGTTTTTGGTCTATTTTCCCTAGAGTGCATAGGAGCGAAACTGATACCACCATCGGCGATCGGCGTAGAAGTGAATTACGAATGAAAGATAGCTTACCCAAGGAAGATAGAGAGATCCTTGTCTCTCCTACAGAGACTGTGACAGAGCGGGAGATATCTCGCTCGCATGAGAGACAAAGACAGAGATTACGAAGAAGCAATATTTTTTGGTGATTTTTGTGTTGAAATAATCTCTGTATTATTCCGGATCCTCGTACAGAGCCCTTTTTTAGGGAAAAGTGTACAGAAAACAATTTCTTCAATAAAAACGTACACTATTATTGTTTATAAAGTTTCAAGAGCCAAATTGCAAAAAAGGGCTCTGTACGAGGATCCGGAATAATATAGAAAATATTTCAACACAAAAATCATCAAAAAATATTGCTTTTTCGCTTCAGGAAGTTGTAAGTTCATCTGTTGCTTCGTAATCTCTGTCTTTGTCTTTCCTGCGAGTGACATATCTCCCTCTCTGTCACAGCCCTGTAGGAGAGACAAGAATCTCTTTATCTTCATTCGTACTTCACCTCTACGCCGGTATTAGTTACACTCCAATGTATTTTTCTTCCTCACGTTTGGGAGGCTCTAGACTTTAGAGTCTATGGTATACAGTGCTTCGATTCGGGGCACTATTTCTCGCGCATGCGCGGCGATTTTAGCCTCAGACAGCCTCAGTAGCGTACAAAATCGGGTACCTTCAGCACCCCGCAGAATTTTAAAAACTTATTAGTAATATACATACGAAATATTGAAATTTAATATAATTCAAATTTATTCTTCTATGACTATCTATGACTATCACTCGTCTCGTCAATAATACTGGTACATTCCCGCCAATATAATTGCCACAGGGCTCTGGCCACTGGGCCACTCTGCTACTTCATTATAGATGCGTTACTGTTTTGGCAGCGCATGCGCGAAAAATAGTGCCCCGAATCGAAGCACTGATGGTATACAACAACACGTGTGAAATTGTTTTTTTGCCAAATGTTCTTACGTCTATCGGTCTATGTGTCACTGATCTATATAACTGGATACGGTATAAGCAGAGATTTTCTCTGATTACGTTATTCGTGAGCGATAATTTTTTTTCTGCATCTGGCAACTATGGATGAACCGTCTTCGAGAAAGGTTTGAAAATATTTTTCTGTTATACAAAGTAATGTATATTTGTAACATATGTATTTAGGTGAACACAAATTCAATTTAAACAAAACTTGATTATTTAGGTGAAATGGATTAACAAACAACGGGTATTAGTTTTTGCTACTAGAGGAATCAGTTACCGACATCGTCATCTTATGGATGATTTAAAGACTCTCATGCCTCATCACCGACCTGAATCAAAAATGGAACGCACTAAAAATTTACAAGTAGTTAATGAAATATGCGAAATGAAAAATTGTAATAAAACAATATTATTTGAAGGTAGAAGAAAAAGGGATCTCTACATGTGGTTTTCTAATATCTCTGATGGACCGAGCGCTAAATTTCTTGTAGAGAATAGTATGTATAATATTCTTAAGAACATAATGAAGTATTGTTTTTAAGAGCTTCTTTAAGAAAGAATTAATAGCTTTTTGGTAAAAAACAATGAAAATATAAAAATTTTATAAACTTGAAAATTATAAGCTTTATTATAAATAATATATTTTTATTATAGTCTATACAATGGGAGAATTAAAAATGACTGGAAATTGTTTAAAGGGTTCTCGTCCCTTGTTGTCATTTGATGAAAATTTTACCAGTAAACCACATTATAGTCTTTTAAAAGAATTATTTATTCAAATATTTGGTGTTCCAAACCATCACCCTAAGAGTCAACCATTTTATGACCATGTGTATACATTTAGTGTATTAGACAACAGAATATGGTTCAGAAATTTTCAAATTTTAACTGAAGATGGTGGTTTAGCTGAAATTGGTCCAAGATTCGTATTAAATCCAGTCAAAATATATAATGGAAGCTTTCGAGGAGAAGCACTTTGGGAAAATCCTTCTTATATTTCGCCAACAAAGGTATGCTGCAGAAACTATTTGTATATCAATATTATAAGTATATTTACAGTAATAGATTTATTACCATTTCTATTTTACAGTTTCGCCAATCGATAAATAAAAAAGCTGCTGGTAAATATATAAACAAGATGGAACAGAAGTTGGTTCAAGAAATTAGTAAGCCAAAAGAATCGTATTCTCTGAACCCAATTGATGAGATATTCAAAGGTGATCCATTAGTAAAAGCTAAAGAATTAGAAGAAATGGAAGCAAGAACGATAGAAACCAATGAACCTAACAAAAGTAGTAAAACTAAAAAAATGAAAGCAAAGAGAAACGTTACAAAACAAATAGGAAATAAAGTAATGAAGACCGCTTTGAAAAGCAAAACAAGTTTCAAGAAGAAAAGAAGGTTCAAAATGAAAACAAAAAATTAATGAAATAATTATATACTGAGGCCCCGAATTACATACTAATTGGTTTTAGAGTGGACGATATAAGTCGGAGTACGCAGGATAGACATGTAAGTAAGTGTGTATGTATGTGTACATATATACATGTATTTATTAGATTAGGAAATACATTTTCTTTCAAATGTATAAAAATGGTAGAAGAGATCACATTTAAAGTTTATATATTAATAATTAACAGATATAAAGAACTGAACACGTGGAACGGAAAATATCGGTTAAAAACAGTTGACTATCACGTTGCGTAGAGACGACGTAACTGGGAAACAATGTAAATCGGGAGGACGTAACTCGGGGCCCTACTGTATTTACAATATTTCGTATTATGGTGATGAATATGTATTGATAAAGTTTTTATCAAGTACGTCATAAACAGTATATTTTTATTTTTTACTATTATTACAATATGTAAATTAGATTAAGAAAAGCGCACTGTGTTACAAGCAATTTGAATTGCACACAATATTCATGGATTATAAACAGCAGCTCGAATCATACAAATTTAGAATAACGTATTGTACAATCTTTATATTGTGATACACAGTATGCTTTCTACAGAGAAGATATAAAAATATAATAATGTTCCATTCCTTTCCTTATCTTATCTTATATTTCTTATATCTACAAGAAAATTTGCACAGTAATAATATCTGATTTATATGCATAATTGTGGTTTTAAAAGAGTAATAATACTTCTAAACAAAAACTGTCTGTGATCAGAAACAGAAACTGTGTGTTTGGATTAATATCCAGTAAGCAAAATGCTCGATTTTGGACGAGTATCTGCGTCCGCAAAAGTAGCGCTTTCTGCTGGCATTAAGAGCCGGCATCTGCCCGGCAGAAGCTGCTCTGGCAGAAAGCAGGCAGAATTCAGGACCGAGTTGCCAGCGTGCTGCCGGCAGTTTGTCCCGTCACACCGTGCCAGCATAAAGCGGGATTCTGCATCCGAACAAGTATCGCTTTATGCTGGCAGGTTGAAAATCTGTCCAAAATCGAGCAGATTTCGAGCATCCTCAGCTACGAGCGCGTTCTGACAGCGTAATGCTCGCCATCTGCTGGCATCGGACGCTTGCAGGCTGTGCTCGATATCTACTCGAGGTCGGCCTGGCTGACTGGGTAATGAAAAGGACATGCTGAAGGTGGGCCATGGGTAAACAAAGAAAGCATTGAAGAACCCTTGGCCTACCCATAGGGGTGCCATAAGGCGGATTACCCTAACAAAAAGAAACCTACCAATCTTAAGATTGTTGAAGATAAATCAAGGTAGATCAGTAGTGGACCCTTGGTCAACCCTGAGCTAATTGAAGGTGGGGCTGGATAGCTCTAGATGAGAGCCCCAGTTAGCCCCAAAGTAGTCCATAGTCCTCATGGTTCCAGACTCCGTCCGCTCCTGCCGTAGCCGTGGTCCCCGTTTTTTGTTTAAGGGCGATGGGGAAATGTATTGACGCACACCCCCCTAAGATAAAAGTCGGGGGGTGGTGTGCGACTCGGCACGGTTTCCGGATATAAAGGACCGTATACCCATACTCACTAAAACCCCACCGCCCAGAACCCTTTCGAGACCTTTCATCGCCTCCCAGTCCAGAGGCCGCGTAATTCCAATGGCTCGCTTTCCGCATTACTACCGGACTTACACCTCCGAATCCGCTCCACACCTATCTGGCTCAACTGACTGACCTGACACTGATCGAGCGCACTCATCGAGCTCAGGTCTCAAGTCCGCACGTGCGTAGCGATGAGCAACTCTCCCCATCCCAACTAATTTCGGATGATTTCGCGATCGCCGTGATAGTAATTATTGATAAATCTATTATTTTTGATTGTTTAATGTTTATAACAATTCCCTTTGTTAACAATGTCGACAAGCACTCCCTTGACTAACTGACCACCTAATTTTTTAACAAAAGGGTACTGATAAACCATCTAGCTCGGCAAAAAAACTGAAGTCATTTGGTCGATTTATAAAAACGTCATTCTGATTTTAAGTGTGAGTGCCATTAATTATGAGACCGACTGTATTCTAAGATCATCTCGGAAATTCCTCTCAAAGTCGTGTAAATATCAAATTTGGAGGTCGCGGTTTTTCGATTTTTCAACACAATCTAATATTTTTTTCAGAGACTAAGTGCCTTTATGACAAGATGCCACAATTGTACGTGCCTTAGGCATTTATTATTTCTAAATTATTTCTAAATTATTACAAATACATAGAGATGGCGTTAGAGAGCCGGAGCTCTATCTGTCCAAAGCAAACTTGTCTTTTTACATTAAATTACACAAGATTTTCCTTACATGTTAGTGAGCAGATACATACCTACGATTTATTCTTATATGCTAATATGCTAATGTATATACAGGGTGTCCCAAAAATGTTGTACTTAATACAGGAGGTGGTTCTTGAAGTCATTTGAAATAACGTTTTCCTCTGCGAAAATGTTCTCCGCAGCTTTGTTAAGGAGTTATTAACAAAAAACGCAGATCAATCACAGCGCGGATACAGCGGAGTCGCAATCCGCTCGCTATAGCCGCACTCTGATTGGTCCGTGTTTTTCAAGAAACAAGTTATTTGAAATGACCTCGGGAATCACCCTTTTCAAGGAAGTACAACATTTTTGGGAAACCCTATATGTATAAGTGTCGATTCAATAAAAATTTGACATGGTATTCCAGTTTAACATTGCATACTCAAATAACAGTTTTCCTTCTTACACTGTTTATGCAAAAATAATCAACAATTTACATACTATTTGCAAAATGCTTTCGGCAAATAGCAAACAATTTTTGGAAAATTATGCGAAAAGTTACGATGAATTATTGCAGTCCACAAGCACGAAAAAGTTCAGATTTGAATGTCAAAAAGCAATAAACATACCTATAAATGCAATCTCTGGTATTAACAGACAACATTTATATGATAAATATGAAAGATTACATAATCTTCTCATAGGACAATCTTCTCCAAACGTTAACCAATATCCTCAGGGTACAACGTTTTGTAAAAATGTATTGGCTAAAAAGATAGTTAATCAAGGTGAAACACTCGTTTCAAGTAAATCCAAAATGGCGTTTCCAATTGCTGCAGTTATTGTAGCAATTTGGAATGATCATCCCGATTTTGGTGATTTTCTATTGTCACATTTTCATAATGCTTGTCCATATATTGTCCCTGTGTTTTTACCCAAAATGGAAGGGCAATCGAATGAAGATTATTACAAATCGATGGGCTATAAATATGCTGAAGATGGTACAGTCGAGAAGCACGATAAATTTTTGAAACGAATGTCCGGTTTAATGAGATTGTATGCTTCCATTACTATCACGTCACAAAGGAAAGGAGTTAATAAAATTAATCCACATGGACTTCAATATGCGTGGCGATGGTTAGCTGCTGTTTTAAATATTGAACCACGAACGGAAATAGTCGATCTTTGTGCAACTCTTTTGTTAGATATGCTCGAAGTTGCCGGAAACGCATTGTGGACTGCATATCCACGACAATTTCAGAAACTTTTGATTTTGCTTTCGGACGAGTATTACCCAGTATGCAAGCTATAGAATGCATTGGCGGTGGTCCATTAGTGGTTCAAGAATTTTTGAAAAACTGCTTAACAACAGGTTTTATACCGCAACCAGCTTTCTTCCAATTTCTGGTGATTTCCAATCGATATAAGATGATTTATAATATTCTATTGTTCCGGGAATTGCAGTAAAATGCTTCAGATTTATATTCTTTATATTATAAGATAGCATTGT
>CM052251.1:1166191-1232025 GCA_028455795.1 Lasioglossum marginatum | reverse complement strand
TTCAAGGAAATACAACATTTTTGGGACACCCTGTATAACGCTGGATGATCAGCGGTGTATCGCTTAATTTACATAAATTATTTGAGAAACCTCATTTCGATTATACGCGTTATATAATAAAATACATAATTATCACGGATTGCTTCCATATTGCTTTCATTTTAAACCATATACGTATGTAGATATTAATTATTAATAATATTATTAAAAAAATGTCATCGATAATGGTTAATGGTGACTAAAAAAGTAATTCTCGTCATCGGTAATGGTTATTGTTCATAATGGTCATTCGTAATCAAAATCATTTAAAAATGAATTTTAGTGATAACAGTTATGATCACTGGAAAAAAGGAATGAAATTCCTAAGTGGCTTCCGTTTCTTGCAATTGATGCAGACAATTTTTACTTTGCATAAAAATACTACATACCATGTACTAATGAAAATCAGTATAATAATATTTAACAACTCAAATACGCTATTATGGTGGAATTTTACCATTTATCGCAGAATACAATTAAATCACTATACAGGGTGTCTCAAGATGATTCCTGAGATGCATAACTATTTATAACATAATTTGTGGATTTAGATGAAATTTTTCTATCTTACTCTGTTTCTATTTGCCATTTCGATAGAGATGAGTGTAAAATATATAAATGTAATATTAAATATAATTTAATCGAATCATTGCATTTTCAAAGTTCATTTTGAACGTCACTCAAGGATTGAAGGTACCACACACACGTGTGCTATCGTTTTGTCCAAGAGTGTATTTCAACGAAGTCGCATGAAGACGACAAATAATGATCGGAGACGCGGGCATTTCAGAGTTCAAAAGCTATTACGGCGCGCCCGGATGTTCGTAACTAACTCTCTGATGGCCCCCACATCCAGCACACGTATCCACGGTGTACAGAGCTGTTAAGGTGCATACGCAATTGTATTAGAGTGCGGCAGAAGTGTGAAAATGATTAGATGCTATCTAGCATCTACGTATCTACGAACGAAATGTATTTATAATTCGTCAGATTCGTGGGCAGTATCAAGGTATTGTAGCACAGAGGCTGTCATCGTTCGCTAACTCATAATTTAAATGTTTACTTGAGTTACAGGCTGGAAATGCTTTGATCCTTATATTTCCATTTTTACAATTAGCGCTCGCTTTCATTAAGAGCATTATCATTAGACTGCAGATGTTGTCTATTCATGACAAAAATGAGTAGGTAGTACACAAAATAGAAGAAACATCAAATTAATTTAATATCATTGTTTACAATCTATTAAAATTATTAAGAGATGAAATCAATTTTTACGGAAAATTTAAGTTCCGCATAAACATCCGCAATATGATTACCATTTCTGGTTTAAACGTTCATTTTTATATACCCCACTTTCACAAATCACAAATTGACATTGCGTTTCGATTTTTAGTAAGAGCATTCCGTTAATTTATTGATTGTACGTAATAATTTTAACTGATTGATTATTAATTAAAATATTAAATCTTCTCTCGCGGAGCGGGAGAATTTTAAATAATGAAAATTAGCAACAAAAGTTAGTTAGATAATTCTAACAAAATGATGTGTTAAAGTTTGCATTATAATCGTGATCAGGTTGCGTATGTTTATGAAAATTCGTAAATTCAAACTGTAATTTAGAAATGAGCCTTTATTTTTGGAAATAGTGTAAGTGTATTTATTTATTAATTTTGTTCGTTTTGACTATTTGACTAAATGAATATTTGACTAAATATTTGAATATTTGACTAAAACTACCTAATTAACTTATTTTTTCCAAAAATGGACTTATACCACGTTCAAAAAGAACGACTTAAATATTGCAAATAAACATAAATTTCACTTCCCTGTCGTTAATTTTTAAATTAAATATTATATGTATGTATATATGTTATTAAAGATGTCTGTAATCTATTTATCATATATTACCTATAATATTTATACACTTTACTGTCATCTCAAAAGTGTGGACTCACCTTTAACTATGTTGTTAAACGTGTAGCTTCAGAAGCTAACACGTACAATTTAGATCAGGCATGAATGGCACATTTGATGGATAGTATATGGAAGCCTGTCATATCTGACTACCTGTTGCATGATGTTTTTAATATCCATCACCGGCGAATATGTTATAGTTTAATTGAAATGGCTACTCTCCTCTAATGAAATTTCAATTGTATTTCAGTGGAAATGTGCACCAGTATATTTGTGATTTCATTTCTTCAGGTGTACTCGTCCTCGTCCAGTCGACCGCTATTTAAACACGAAAACTGTAATTTCACGTATAATCAACATAGCGGAACGATTACTGCACAGAGCAGCGAAGGTCGTACGTAAACGAATGATTTGTCAATACTGATTGCATCGTTACTCGCAGCTTCGAAAAAATAGTTCCTTCCGTGCAAGAATTTTTAATAAATTCATTTCTCAAAACAATTAGTTGCCCTGTAAACTATAAGCCCAATACAATCAGAAAATATGTACTGTTTAATAATTTCCATTTATTATATTATACTTGTATTACTTAAATCGATACAACAAATTTCAAGGTTTAACAAACTGGAAATAATAATAGACAGAATAACTTTTTCATAAACAACGACCGCCAGGTAGAACCTCCACAATATTTAATCACAATTTCCGTTACTTGTAATAATATGAAAAAATGATATATCGAAAAGTTGGATGGTATAGAGGGGGAAATGTTATGATGTAAACACTTTTTATATGCGCGAAGGTGTTTCGAAGATTTCAAGGTCACTTTCATTTCTTTAAACGTAAAGACCTACTTTTTGTATCATGAATCGGTAGAGTATCGAATTCTGCGTAAAAATGTATTGACTTTCATATATCCTAGATCTAATAGTTAATGAAGATCTAGACCTAGAATTAATGAGATATTATCGAAATAATTTTCCATATTTCCATGCTCACCATATTCGAGTTGAGGGACATCAGTTCAGAAAATTATTTCGATAATATCGATTCAACTATTAGGTTTCGGACATATGAAGGTCAATACAGTTTTACGTAGAATTTCATACTCTATCGATTCGTGATACAAAAGACAGGTCTTTCCATTGAAAGAAAGCAAGGTGACCTCGAAACTCCTTCGCGCACATGAGAAGTGTTTACATCACAATATTTCCCCTTCTATATCCTGCAACTTTTGTTTATATAATTTTTTTTATATTAATTATACTATTCAGAGTGATGACCTTGACAATATATTCAAAAATCGTGGAGATCGGTGGGTGGTGTCTCTCTAAATACCAGATAACTGATGTAAATATGACGATCGGAACATTTAAATCTTGTAACATAAAGTAATCCACCAAATGCTTCAATTTACTTATTCTGATTTTTACAAGGTAAAGTACTTTGGTTTTAAAAGTTGGTGGTTGTAAAAGGCGTTCAATTAGATTCGTGTTTCTAATCAATGTTGATATTTACACACACCATCTGCTCAGTTATTTCGGATTAATCAAATACGTTCCTTCCGATTATAAGAAATAATTATTGCATTATAGTTACTCTTATTTGATAAGTTGACAATAACCTTATACGAATAAAACCCCCCACACACATGAATATTAATCATTTAAAAAAAAGGCACGAACCAATAAATGATAAATCCCTAAAATTCTTATTATAAACCCTAACTATCTTAACGTTGATAAATTAATAATTTTTTTCAAACTATATTCACAGTGTGCTGTATGATACCCTTATTTGCAATAAGAATCTTGACGCAAAGAAAAGTTCCAAAAGGCAATTTTACAACTTTTGAGATGTGTGTCCGGTACTCCCAGAACTCCCCTAATTACCAATCTCAGAGGTAAACAGCTTAGTCATCGCGTCAATTTTCCGTGGTTCAAGGGATCAACAGTTGGAATGTAAACAGAGCACGGTCAAAATTGAAATTTTTCGAGGCTCGAGCTGTGACTCACCTTCTCTGGTTGGTCCTCCGTTATCCGAACAGCCTTTACGCGCATTGAACGGTTGCTTGAATGGAGCGGGTATCTCGCGGGGACACGTCAGGGAATAATAGGGTAGAAACTATCGTCAGTATGGCTGGATAGTCCGAACAAACAATCGAACTTTCGTAGGTAGATGAATGGACCAAAGTCGGCGGGGGTGAACGATAGCGGCGATAGCCAAACTGCTCATCCAGCCCGAATGGCTAAACGCAGAAGAACCGTGGTAGCGGTAGCATCCGTCTCGTCAATATCGTTTCGTCCGGAGAACCGTCTCGTTCGGTTCGTCACTGATCCGTGGCCTCATCTTGTTGAATCCGTCGCGACGAGAGGAGCATAGTTGTGTGTTATAGTACGTACAAAGCAACCGGGAATAGTGGCTGTTTCCGCTCGAGTCCGTTATCGGTATCACGGTGAAACCGCGGATATAGTGTGTTACAAGCATCGGAGACAGTTCCAGAAGAAAACAAGCGGATCGACGCGACTGAAAGTAAAGTGATGCACGGCGTATCGTTCCGGCGGACTCTCTTCTGCCTAGTGACCGTGATTCCCAAGCGAGAATCCTCTGTTTCTTCTTTATCTACGTATCCCGCATCTCCCTCCCCCTTTCAACTCTTTCCACCAAACCTATACACTATATCTCTTCCGCTCCTCGTGGAACCGACCGATGACAGTCACCGAGTATACATTGTTTTTCCATCTGTATCGAACGGCCACATTCGTCGACTGATTCGAACTACGTTCCGATAGACGAGAATTCATGCCGTCGATTGTTCTGCAACGACCGATTTAAAACTGCCACTCGGAAAACATTCCATCACCCGGCTACTTGGAATGTTTTGTTAGGCAAATAACGTGCGTATCTCAATCTCACCACGTCCTGTCGCCAAACTGTGTTACTGATTTAGACACTATAGTGATCTTTGCGCTCAGGTGCGTGGAACTATTGGTTGAATCAGGATTTATTAATTGTACAGGGTGTAAAGAAATGATATGCCGCGACTATCGTAGTTGGGTGGAAATTACTGGAAATTGATGTAAAAACGCTGCCATAAAATTATTTTCGAGGTCAAAAGTCGCATTTTCATTTAATTGTATATAATTATTTTCGAGGTACAAAGGTCGCAACATTATTTAGTATCGAGATATTTGAAGGAAATATCTTTATTGAAGATGCTCAAACGTTATATGGCAGTTTCCTCATTGCCGACGTTAATGTGTGTTATCATAACGAAAACAGACAATATCCGTACCTCATAAGAAGAGCTTTTAGATTTCCGAAAGAATGGGTAATGCTGTTATGTGCGAGAATAACCAGAGGTTACCTTAACTCAGTTATGAAAACAATTGAAAAGCCTTATCTGACACGTGTAACTAATAATTCTTTTACCATTGTTCCCCAATACATTTTTACGGAAGCATGACGAGAGTATTGATACACTCCGCGACAAAACTATAAGACACCTGCGATTTTAGCTAATATTTTATTAATACTAATTTTTTCGTAAAAGTTTTCGTTATTAATCCAAAGAATCAACTAAAGTACATACATTTCCATAGCGGCAATGTTGTTGAATTAGATTGAAAAAAGTTTCATTAAAATTTCTAATTTTTGATAAAATAAGGTGCGACAAAACTATAAGACAATGTATGTTTTAGGTAAGAAAAAGTGGGTGGAAGTTAATGAAAAAAAATTTTGTTCTATTTATTAGTAATGTGTTGTGCCACCTTTATTTTTTATAGTTTCAATTAATCGTCATGGTATCGATTTATATAAATTTTTTATTTGATCTCGACTTAATTTGGCCCATTGTTCTTCAATACGAGCTTTCAACTCTTCCACCGACAAAAACTGTTTCCCATTTCCATATACAGCACGTGCTAAAATTCCCACAGATGTTTTCTATTATATTTAAATCTGGAGACCTCGCAGGCCATGATAAAATTTGTATATTACGGCCTTCAAAATATTTTTTTATACGTTTCGCTGTATGCACAGCGGCATTATCATGTTGAAAAATATAATTTTCACATGCAATACTGCTGGCATGTCGCGTTAATTGTTCTTCTAATATTTCTATATATTTAATTGCATTCATGCTGGTGTTAATAAATTTTACATCGGTTCTCCCATTGCGGCCCATACCATGATACCGCCTCCGCCCATTTGCTTTTTTGACAAACGCAATTCTGCCTTCCGCAAATCATGAAAATAATATGAAAAACTATCCGGTCCATCTAAATTGAAACGTTTTTCATCTGAAGAAATAACTTTTCTCCACTTTTTTGGAGATCTTCACTGGAGATGTCTTTCCGCAAAATCTTCCCTGGCTGCATTGTGTCGATTCGTAAGTGGCGGTTTTTTCTGCAATTTTCGTCTTTTTAAATGCTTGGCTCGTTTAATTATCCGTTGCACATTACGAATATTAGTGTGAACGCCAGCTTCCGCTGCAATTCGCCGTGCTGTCAAGCTAGAATTCGACGCTACCCTCAGAATGGCTCGTCGTTGTCGCTCGGTTGTCGCTTTTGGACGCCCACCAGGATGTTTTTTTCCATAATACTCTCTACTTTTTAAATAATTGAACACGGCACATCGAATTCGCCCAATCACTCTTGAAATTTCTGAAATAGAAGTATTCTTTTCTTTTAAATTTACAATCACTCTTATTTCACTGTCTGTTTCTTCCCACGCGGCATTGTAGTTATATTATGTAAGAACAAAATTACAAATGTTTAATTTTAAGTACACAATTACTACTAACACTGTGACTGCGATTACAGTATAAGATCGACTGACGAAAAGCTACTGTCTTATAGTTTTGTCGCGACGAGAATAGCATATATTTCCAGAGTTCTTCGACTTGTAGCCTTCGTTATTTCGTAGAACTGTAGAATATACTTCTATATAATGTAAACAATAACACTATGTATGAAGGAAGACAAAACTCAAGACTTACACAGAATTTTCATCGAATTTCGCACGTGTCTTATAGTTTTGTCGCGGAGTGTACTTGCAGAATGCAAACAAATCATTTAAGTACTTAAATAACAAAAGACCTGTAATTTGTACACATTTTTATGTTGCCCCAGCAAAACGATCACATTTTTATTTTTCTTCCAGTAAATAAGACTTTGCTATACAGCAGAACCTCGATTATCCGAACTAATTGGGACCGAGGTGCTTCAAAAAATCGAATTTTTGTTCAGATAATCAAACAGTTTTAAAATCACTTATTAAATACAAAAGTATATTACTGCTATAATTAGACAAGATTGAATAAAAAGATATATGTCCTTCTGATAAAAAATAACGATGAATTTGAAAAAAACTGTGAAAAAATAACCTAACAAAAAATTTTTCTTCTACGGTATTCCTCCTTGGACACCATTTAAATTATGCCATTAAAAATAAAGAAGATATTTAGGTGGCCTCCTTTAGCTGAGTCACCCTGTAAGTAATCTTTAATTTTTTTTTAACCATCGAAGACTATCTTTTCGAGATCTCTCATTCACTGGTTCGGAATCGAGGATCTACTGTAGCTCAATGTAAGTTGATTCACAAGCAACACTATTTTTTGTACAAATCAATAAGTCTCTTTGTTAAGTTCGGATAATCGAGATTCCACTGTACAAATGATCTAGTTCTCTAAGAAAAGTATGCTCATTGTCTCGTCAGTGAGGTGATAGAAAAAGCTCACCGTGAAAGAATAGTAACCAATCGGTTGGTAGCTGAAGAAGTTGGTGCTCGTGTGGTGGCCAGGTCAGAATAAGAACGTCCACTGTGTTGCTTTGCGTGCAGGATCATGGCTGTGAAAGAATGGTTCAGAAGACTACAACCTGTCCAGTTGTACCTGCTTCTCTTCTTCACCACCGCCTTCTTCCTCGTCGAGATCGTTGCTAGTCATGTGACCCACTCGTTGACGTTACTCCTCAACGCATATCACATGTTGTGCAACATTATCGCACTTGCCGGATGCATCGCATCGATCAAGGTACAATTAAATTATCCAAACATATTTTCACTACTTTCCTTCGCCTAACAAATCATTAACGGATCGGGGAATGTTGGAAATTAAAGCAATTCATTTAATGGAACAGAAACGGCGACTTTGCAAGGGTCATCTTCGCGGTAAAAAAAAATAGAAACAATTTTAATTGAAAACTTAAGAAATAATAAATTATACAAGAATTTTTGGTATTTATTTGGGTTAACTGGGTAATGAAATGAATGGTCCGCCGCGCTGTATAATAGCGATTCTTCTCTTTTTGAATTTATTAATGAGTTCGTTCACTTTATTACGTACAAGCTATAGTGAATTTTTATAACTGACAATTCAATTGTTTACAATTACAGAAGAGAAACGATCGTTGTTTTATAGGAATCGTTCCGCAGTGTAACAATAACAGACCGCAGACTTCTTCAATGGTGTAATGGAAAAATGATTGCAATTTAGTTGGGATGTTGTTGCTTCATTCGGTCGTTGCACCGAACAATTTTCGTTCATACCGAGCTCTCCAAAATATTCTTGACGAAAAGTCATTAACAAATTACGGTTGGCAAAGCAGTATCGCAGTCTTGGTATTCGTTTAATGAAATGTGAACGAACTTATTACGCCATGTAATAGAATCTCTCTTGAATTGTTTAACTTTTTCACGATTCGCAAGAATTGACTGCACAGCCATTTGCATTTGATTTTGAATAATGAAATAATAACAAGATATTATCTCGAATTTACAAGGCTGGCATGTTAACAAAGATTTTATAATGATGCATTTTATCACGACCATTTGCATTGTTTCCGGACGTTGATACGGATGAGTCATATTCACGAATTCGCTGTTTATTTAATTCCTTACAAACAAGCAAGTTACTCATATTTTACAGTACAGTCGTCGTCAAAATGGCAACAGCAACTCCAGTTCCTTGCGGAATTCCGTAATCTGTATAAACAATGAGGACCGAGCATCTCCGACATCTCTTTCGACCAAGACCAAGGTAATAAAATAATAAACAAATTTTTCCGATTTTTTTAAGATTTCAACATTAGATTGCACTTATAACAAAAATGTAAGGCCAAATGAGAAATAGTAAAAACACTTAAAAAATTGAAAAAATACTGTTATATATACAATATATTATTTTTAACTCATTGGCACTTTGACTGCCAAAACAGCAACCTCAGAAATTCTATAAAATCGAAGTAGTGTATTTAACAAACTCAAAATTTGAAAGAAAATATGTATAGTCCTTAGTAGTCCTTCAACTTTTCTTTCCCAGAGTTATCATGTTCACCTCCAGTTTTGTACAGGTAAACCTACAATCTTTTTATACTTATCATTTAGGAGATACTGAGACGAATTCGGCAAGTATCATAAAAAGTATTTCTTTTTCATCTAAACCAAAGAAGCATTAAAAAAATATCATTTACCATAATTTTCTCGTTGAAGTTCACGCGAAGATCAACATATCGTACATCGTTGAATTAATTTTTTTATGACCTATAAGCTATAAGATTGTTGTAATAAAAATATATAGTCCCACTTAAAAAAACTTGAATGACCTTGAGAAAATTTCTTTGCCTATCACCGCATTTACTCCTTCGAACCGAATACTCTTTTCCTTTTCCTTCCTTTTTCCATAAAAAAAAGCGAGATATTAAGATAGTCAAATTAGGTGGAATATCCTGTATAGGATTAAATTCTTGAATGACATTCAAACGCATTTTATAACTTTGGAACACCCTGTATAGTGTCTTATAGTATTGTCGTATTGTCGTGAAGTGTATTTATTATCATACTTACAGATGTTTCGTATTTTTGTTTAAAGCAATCGCGATCGGACAGAAGAATGAAGAACACCTTTGGATGGGCGAGAATCGACGTGCTCACCATGCTTGTTTGCTGCGTTTTCCTCGCGTCCTTCTGCTTTTCCTTGTTGGTAGAAGCGTTGCAGACTTTGATCCACATAGACCATTTGGACGAAATGCATCATCCTATGCCGGTCTTAGCGATCGGCCTTTCCGGCATTCTCCTTAACGCGTTTTGCTACATATTGATCGGAGGGTACACATTCAACCAGGGAATCGTCCTGCATGTCACCGTCAATGGCGACGTAATGTTACGAAGGTAATCAAAATAATTGAAATGACCTAACATACCACAATATCTCGCTTACAATAATAAAAATAAATTATTCTTTTGATGTAACGCCTTCTAGTTTAAAGCTATGTACAAGCTGGCGTATTGCTACGTGATATTCGCAATTAAATTACTGCTGCAGTGAAAGTAAGAATCTGCAAGAAACGTTTCTAGATATTTAAAACTCGGTCATTTCAGTTTAATAAAGAAGTTATATTAATAAAGAAGTTTTGTAGGTGATTTCAAGACGAATTCAATGACCTATTATTAGAGTTGTGCGGACGTCCGATATCTTGGACGTCCGAGTGTTCGGGTCAGGTCCATCGAAGTCGGACGGTCTCGGTCGGACGTCCGTAACAAACGAACGCTCGGATAGTCCGATGCTGTCGGACGGTTCGATGCTGTCGGACGGTCCGATGCTGTCGAACGGTCAAGCAGTAAGCAGTTCAATACAATTGCGATTTCGGATCCAGATCGACAATTTCGGACAGTTTAACACCTTCAAGCAATCAGACTAATGCAAGCGGCTCATCGTGTGTACAAAATTTAGATTATAATTGATTTTTAATATAAAGTTAAAATGACTAAAGTTAAAGTGCTTGACCGTCCGACAGCATCGAATCGTCCGACAGCATCGGATTATCCGAGCGTTCGTTTGTTACGGACGTCTGACCGAGACCGCCCGACTTTTTCCGAGCCCGACCGAGTCCGAGATATCGGACGTCCGCACACCTCTACCTATTATATTATGACCTTGAGTTGACCTCCAACTAAGAAATTGGTATTCAATAGCTACACTTCTTGTATAATGAAGCTTTATTATTTCCTTTGATTTTTCAAGGAAATTTGAATCGTTCCTAACCAAATTAACAGACAAATACGAAAACATAATATTTTATTATCAAAACAAGAAGGGTACTATACATTTATTAGATAAAATAGCAAACGTATGTTCACGTACCTACGTAAATTTTCATTCGATTTTATTGAATCTTGCTGTTTATGTAATATGAAAACTAATTACTTAACAACTAGACAAATGTACGAAAATAGGGGACTATATATATAGTATACGTTATATAAAGGATGATTGGTGTGGGCGTTCGAATGAAAACAACTATTGACGGTGAAGCCGTCCGCCAAGAGTGCGATTTATTAAAGAAGTCAACGAAATGAACATTCCGAGCGTCACTGGAAGAATAATCGCTCAGGTAATCTCTAGTCCTAAGGATCCCTTGTTGCCAGCATTGTCGCTGCCTGCATCCCCTAGGTGCTCTGGGTTTTTTATTACCACGTTTCACACATGCAAGACTAAAAAGCAGAAAATAATTATTTAAATAAAAATAAATTTTTAAAAACACCACGTTTTTAAAACGGACTAAAAAGTATAAAATAAATTTTTAAAAAACACCACGTTTAAAAAACGGACTAAAAAGTATAAAATAATTTTTTCTTACCATACAGATTCCTAATCCCGTACAGATAGTCCTGAGAATTTGTAATTGTGAATTTTTAATAGCTATGAAAATACTTGTAAGATTTAAAACGAAACACGTGGGGCGCATACAATAGATAATTGATGCATGAATAGTTCACTTAAGTCTTGCGCCCCACGTTTTTCGTTTTAAATCTTACAAGTATTTTCATAGCTATTAAAAATTCACAATCACAAATTTTCAGGACTATCTGTACGGGGTTAGGAATCTGTATGGGGGCAAGAAAAAATTATTTTATACTTTTTAGTCCGTTTTTTAAAAATTTATTTTATACTTTCTAGTCCGTTTTAAAAACGTAGTGTTTTTAACAATTTATTTTTATTTAAATAATTATTTACCTGGATAGGTACGCGTCGCGCTGTCAAGCCGCACGCTGCTCACACTCGACGCACGTTCCGTTATTCGATATTTCTTACATAAACAAAATTAATTACAGTTTTGACAGAAGAAGTGACGTGCGCGATCTCGTGCTCGTTCACAACAACCAGTTATCGTGTAGTTACTTTTTCATTGAATAAGAGATTTTATTACTTTGTTACAGTTTTATGTAATTTTCAATACCCTATTGTTGGGACCTCTGTTCGTCTATAATAATGCACCTTTTGAATTTTGGTTATATAATTGAGTTCTTTGTCATTCTGATACATACATTTCGCGATCACTGAGACCAAACGTTTCCCATACTTAAATTGGTCGAATGAGACCGTTCTACGTATTGTAGAAGTTACTTACTAAGATTATCCTTGTATTATCTGAATGAATTGCAACCGCACGTAAAGTTTTATCTGTGAACCGAGCCCCTTTCCATGGCCAAGAGGCCGAAAAATAAACTTCTTTTTATTATTATTAAATTTTATCATGCTTTCTATTTCTACACAGCAGCACTCGCGTTTCCTGTGTGGAAGGTTCGGTCAATTTTCCTAAATATGTTTGAGCTTGATTAGATTACTTCTTATCAATTAGTAAAATAGTTAAAACAGATTTATGTGCTTCAACACATAGTTATGGTATTACTATAAACAAAGAAGATTTATACATACAGATGAATAAAGTTGGATAATAATTTTCTAGTATTTTGCAATTAGTTCGTTGGTTATGTTATCGCCTGAACTAGATTATGTAGCTGACTGTTGGAAAATTATCTTCGTAATTAACCACATTAGTTTCCTTATTATCAGAGATACTATACAGGGTGAGCTATTTAATTATACCACCTTAATTTACTTATAACAAACCACTTGTTATACTGTACAACAAAGAAAAGTGGTCACTTCCATTAGGATAATTTTAAGAAACATTTCTGATTTACAAATTTTTGATAACAAACTGTTATACAAACGCATAACGCTAAAGTAAGGATGGAAATAAGTTGCAAAGGTTTAAAGTAATAATTTATGGGATTTGTTTTTCGTAAATTCCAGAATTAGCTGTTCTAAAAATACCGAACCAACGCGTTCAATCTATTGAATGGGACGCTCCTCCGTTCGCCTTTTCCTTTCTTTTTATTATCTCGTTGCATCCTTCCACCGTCGTCTTCGACGATTAGCATATCATATATTAGGATCTCTACTTCCAAAACTTCTATTATCTGCTTTCAGAAATGTTAGTTCCGAACCGGCGAAGGAGGGGGAACAGCTATCTTCCCAGACCAGACGAAGTCCATTGGGTATACCGAAGAGTCAAGGATTTCGAGAAACCTGTCGCGATGTGCTCGGCTGCGTCTTTGTTATGTTGGTGTCCATCCTCGTATACTTCACCGACTCCGACGTGGCCAAATACATCGACCCGCTGTTCGCTATTATATCCTCCATCTCCCTTTTTGTTCTCAGTTATCCGTATCGTAAGTAGCTTTACCTTTCCTCGTTCTAACGATCCCGGTTTCCGGTAACACGATTATTTGTTGCAGTGAAGGAATCGGGATTGATACTCCTTCAAACGATTCCCAACCACATCAACATCGACTCATTGAAAAGGGAATTACTGGAAGCTTTCCCAGGCATAGTGAACGTCCACGATTTACATGTGTGGCAGCTGACAGGCCAGAAGATTATATCTACTGTTCATATTATATTCTTGGATCCTATGGTAAGATTCTCTTGGCGAATCAAGTTTTAAGGGGTTACATAGTTCGCTACCCCCACCTGGCCGGCGAGCATGAGTCGGCAACGTGATAGTGGGGGTAGCCGATGTTATGGAGTACTAGTTGCCCAGGCCCTTCAGAAGTTGAAAGCGGGATAATGAATCTGCAATAATTTTATTTTATAGGTATACGCTAGTATTACTAATCAAGTGACGGAATTTTTTATTGAGATGGGTATCACGCAAGTTACCATTCAGCCGGAGTTCCATAAGGTACGCAAAATATTATTGCACATGCTCGACTAAAGATTTGGAGTTTCCCTGATTATGAGAGTCAAGAAACACAGGTTTTCCTGCGAAAAAATGTAAATTTAAGTAATTATAAAATAAGGAAGAATTTTCTTGTTATACGTGAGAGGTTCCAAGTTTTTGTGCTCCGTTTTATAAAAATAGGTAAGGTGATAAAAAAGTAATAGATAGTATTACTATCTAAGTAAGTATCAAGTAGATAGTATACTTAGATAGTATTAGATAGATAGTATTAGATAGTAGTCGATAGTACTAGACTATGAATATTATGCTTTACAAGTAGACACTACACAACACTTGAATGTGAAGATACAGGGCTTTTTTTAAGATTTCAGAAATTTTCCTCAAATAAATTGTAGGCCGTATTTTTAAAGAATTTTTAGGATATTGGATATTTAGGAATTTTTAGCTTATTTGATCTAAGAAAAACCCTCGAGTCCGTGCTGTTTTTTACATTCTGTGTTTCTACTATGTCTTTGTGACCTCGCCGACCGCGTTGGACATAGAAAAGAACAGCGTGTGTGTCCGTTTTCTTAGATTAAGGCTTTACTGTATTATGGATTTTTGTCAACAGATTAAGCCCAACATGGAGAAAACAGGATGTCTGATCCGCTGTCATGGCGAGCACTGCAGTTCCTCCCAATGCTGCTCTAAAGAGAAATTCATAGAAGACTCGTGTTCGCACGTAACAACGGAACAAGTGCAATCTATGAACAAAAAACTCGAGAGGAAAGAAATTGTTCCAGCTCCGTTGGTGGCGGATCTGAAAGGATTTGCTGCTCTCAGTGGCGAGGCATCGCACGAGGGCTACGCGCTCGATAGAATCGCTGGTCGGTCGAATGATGGACAAGCAGGAGATAATAAAGATAACGCGGATGACAGTTCCTACGCGATCACCGTGGACGTTAGTAACGAAAAATGCAGTACCAATTGCAGTCCTGAGATACAGTCGTAACGTTAAGATAATAATTAGAGTGACAATTCTATTTTTATATCACTAGAGAGAGAGAGAGAGAGAGAGAGAGAGATCAAATTATTATGAACATATATAAATTTTGATAACAAAAATGAAATTAAAGTTATAGTAACACCTCTTTTATATGACAGCTGTTACATATTCTATAAAGACATCTTTGTATAATTGTTCCACCTGTTCATAATAATTTGATCGCCCACTATGTATTTTTAACGCGAGATAATAGAGCAGACCTGGGCAACTAGTGCTCCAAGAACCGATGACGTAAAATTGGTTTCCCCCATCCGGCCGGGAGACTCGACCGCGAGAGTGGGGGTAGCCGATGCTACGTCATCGACAGGATACGAAGTTTTGATTAAAATAATTGACTAATTGTTATAATAAGTAAATCTAAGTTCTGATTCAATGATAAAGTGGAATACATAAATGACGCTTCAGGTTTTATAAAATGGTAACCTTTTATTCAATGACCTTGTATTGTTTAAGTCATATGTGTAATGACTATTTTCTACTGCTATAATTAGTATTCAGGAATAAGGTATCTGGTATGCCGTGAAAAGAAATGTGATTGGAAAAATACTGATAATTAATATTGATTGCTTGTTGTTAGTTTCTCGAGATACATGTTTTTAATAATTTCACGTATAAATACTGTGTATATTTAGTTACATTTTTGATGGAATACAGCGAGGCGAACTGTTTTGTATATTTTTACATGTGGAACTATATCTTAATGAAGAAGACTGGAATCTTGGAATAAATACTTCAATAACTTGTATGTACAAATAATACAGACAAACATTCACTTTTAAAAGAGTACTTTTGATAATTAAACACAATTAACACGTTAACTGCCACACGAATTTTATGCGTTTCACACTATTTTTATTTATTGTATTCGTAGAAGCGATCAGCGTTATTAATAACAATAGTTGGTTACTTGATAATGAAATTCTCGTCATACACTATAATCTCGTTAGTTTCTGCATTAATAGATTTTGATATTCAGAGGCATTAATTTTATCGTAATCATTTTTAACTAATTTCATAGCGCCGGTCATCGATGACCATGGCGCTCAACTTGTTCAGAATTTCGAGGATACTTTTTAATTATTCGAACGATGGTCATGTCTGTGACACAGTTTTTATATAATAACCAGACTGATATGCACGTATCATTTGTTATAAATTAACCAAGCAGTGTCAATGTTCAATGAGTCTTTGTAACATACGAAATGCAATATATTCTTTTTTTTATTTTATGCAGTTTTTGATTTTTTTAAGCGTTGGTATCCTATCACTATTACTCATTCGTGTGAACGTCACACAATAAAAATTGAAATGCGAGGACCTCTATTTTATTATACTACATTTTAGATTAAAAAATTTACATAACTTAACGAATAACATAATCAATTCTTGAACGACAGACCTATTTTACAAATATACAATTTCCGATGTTAAAACCATCCACAACTTTATTTATGAATCTTTTTAAACATATTTTTGAAGGTACATCTTGTAGACCCAATAGGAGGTCTGGACAACTGGTGCTCCGAGAGTCGATGACGTAGAATCGGCTACTCCGACTCGGCCAGTCAGCCGTGCGTCTGTGCTGGTTGGGTTGCTGCTCTTCAGGCGGATTTTTGATGATTAATAACTAGAAATCAACGCAAAAGTAGGAATCTTTCTATTTTTTCACAATCATTTAATTTATCACTCAGATCCTCCTCAGGCAAAAAACAGGCAGATCCTCCTCAGGCATTGTCTGTTTACTGTTTAGATATTTGTATTGAAAAATTTGTTATTTCTCTGCGATTGTACCGCACATGAATATGTTTAAATTATGAGATAATGAATAAGACACAATTAAATCGAATTAAAGTGTAGAACGAAAACTTGGGTGAAAACTAAGGTAGGATCTTTGAATGCATTGTTTTACATAAAGAAATACCATGTTATCTCTATCTCAATGATATCGTGCTAAACATACAGTCTGTCAAGAAGGTCTGCATCAACTCTTTAAAATGTTGTAACTTTCTTTAAACTGGACCAAACTATTTGAGATTTTTTCAAGAAGTTGAAAGGATAGTTTATCACATGTCGTGTAAACAAATTGTTGAAAAAATTGTCTTTAGCTGGAATCTCGAAAAAAATAGTAAATATTTCTTTTTACAGTTTTTTTATCTTAGCGTACAATAAAAATTTTTAAAATACGTTTTACGGATCTCATCTTGTCCGTGTGAAAAAATGTTTTGAAAATAATGGAGGTCATATCGAACATCTTGTTTAAATAATACAAATCGTAGATGAAAATTAAAAAATGTTTTTCTTAGTTCCTTTGAAATTATCATGATTTTTGAACTCTAGGTCATTTCAAGGTCAACATATGTACATGTTTGAAATGCTTCTTTTATCAGCTCTAAGAATATGATGATTAAAATATGCCCATACCACTAAGTAAATGTCGATCACCTTGATAATTACACAAAAAAATAATTAATAGTTAATTTAATAAATATAATTAAATATTATATAAATATTATATAAATATAAATTATTATATTATATAAATATTATAAATAAATAATAAATTTAATAAATAGTTAATTTTAAGTAAACACGAGTTGAACATGTCGTACGAACTCATTTTAAAGAGATCATTGTGCTTCGAAGAGACGAAGACTTTTTGACTGACTGTAGCTGTGCTGAACGGATTGGTATTGGTATAGACCTACTTTCATTGTATACTAACAACCCTAATTTATTCACAAGTAACAACTGCCAATTTTAAAATCACAGTTTCCAGCTGTTGATAGCTGAAAATATTGGAATGGATGTGCCTCTTCAGAAATGTCGAATTTGCTATTTACGTTGTTTGATGGTTTTAAGGAATAACCGATGAGTATGTTTATGTTTCATACGTTATGCGCGAGTTTATGTGCATATGTCAGCGATAAAATCTGGAGCAGACGGAAACAAGTGTAAGCACAATATCGGATGAGGTAAAGTAATTTTCTATTTCTTTTTTGTTTATTTTAATTTCGGCCTTGCGCCTCAGAAATGGATAAATTAATTCCATATATCTGTACTGAATCTATATTAATTGAACTGAACCTGTAATAAGCAGGTGTAATTGAAGACATTAAAAACAGAATTTGAACCTATTAAACATATTAAGAAAATGAGTTCCAGTTAAGTAAACAACTTCTATATTGCATAGACATCCGCTGTCTAGTTATAATAATAAATCTGCGTCGGAATGTTAATCCTTGATCAAAACGCTCCGATGCATTTGTATTTTAAAATCAGACATTTCGTATGCAACATCCAAATACAACAGTAATAATTTGACGCAAAAATTTGTGGCAAAAATTAGTATGCAGGTGTAATTTAAAACAGTAAAAACAGAAGAAAGAATATAAACTTCTATTTTACGGTAATTTGTTGTAATTCATATAAAAAATTTTGATTCTGCATTAACATCCGCTGTCTAGTAACAATCGTGTACTTCACTTTCGATCAGCTAAATTAGGGAAGTTCATTCGTCATTAAAAACATCGTTACGGCGGCAGCAGCAGCTCCAGGAGTATCGAAACAAAATATTTTTCGGGATAATATAATTGGTTCTCGCTCGCAGAGACGATGCACGCATGGCTGCGGTCTGGAGCAATGAAAGCGACGAAAGTCAAAAGTGTGAGCACAAACTGGAGTACGGAATTAAGGTGAACGATGGTTAAGGTGACGTCGTCGTCGATAAGAGTCGTAGTCGGAGAATCGCCGGGGTGGGGCCTGCTCGTGGAAAGGCGGTTGTAGCTGTAACTCGTTCGTTCAGCTGGGAGAATACCAGCAGAACGGCCGTGAGCGTTGCCGAAGAGTGACGTGCTTCTCTTAACAACGAGTGTTCCGATGTGAGCTATGCCGTTCCGGAGTGCCTTATCAAACATGTAAAGATTTGAAAGTAGTGATACACGGGAAACCGATTGCGAGGTAAAAAAGCACCGGGGAAGAGAACTGTGACAAAATGTTGTGTGCCCGCCAACGACTCCTCTTCGCCGTCGTTCTTGTCTCGCACCTGTACAGAGGTAATTTTACCTGTCAGCTTTACCTGTTGGCAGCTTTACCTGACGCCTGCGGTCCGTGAACGTCATGATCACGGCACCTAGTCACCATTGATCGTGAGTCAGCTCGGGGGCCAGAGAGAAACAGGTTTTTTCGTATCCCGTACAATCATCCAGCGGCGTTTGTAACCTGCCTGCAACGATTCACGCTCCATTAGAACTCTTTCACGGTGTTCACCTGATTCCCGGATCTCCCGTTCCCCTTTTTTCAAACAGTCGAGTACTCCGACGGTTCCTGCGACACGTTGCGCGCGCGTTTCATTCAGGCGCCGACCTTTTGCTGGAATCATTATTCCGAAACGTGGAAAGTGGCTCGCTTGTCTCGTAGTTATTGCGAGCATTCGATTGCTAACGTGGTGACTCGTGCGTAATTGTATGCACATCATCGTTCTATTTTTAATTCTAGATATATTACTAAAGTGATCATTGATTCCGGGATTACACGCATCGAGAGAGAAAGAGAGAATTAATGTGCAATTTTAAAAACAGAATGCACGAATGGTGGTTTCAATAAACTATTTATATCAGACTCTACTAAACCAGACCTGGGTGTTTAACAAAATGTTTAAATTATTTATTCATTATTTCTCGAAATAAGTTATTTGTTATTTTTATTTTCACCGATTATTCTCGTTTTTTTGATATTTGATATTATTTATACATATACATATACATTTATACAGATATTATTTACAAATATACATATAGACAGTCTTTTGATTTCATTAACATTTAGCTTGAATATTATTTCAGCGACAATTTCTCGATAAACAATTAAATATTATTCTTTCAAATTATCAGTTTTACAATTTATTATTTTCTTAATTATTGACATGGCTCCAATCTCCTTCAATTAACGAAATGAGATGTATATCATCAATTGAAATACATTATTTGTCAAATACTAACGATAATCTGGATAATGTTAACACTTAGCGAGTGGTGACACATGGTTACATTATAACGTATATGTTGTAATCTAATCAATTACCAAACTAGATTACGTTATCAGATTATTATTAAATTAATATTGCATTATTACATTATTAGATTGCATTACATTACTAAACAATTACTAAGAATGGGATTATTCTAGGTTAAATCCTTGTACTCAATTAAATACTTCTCAATGGTACGTTGTGATGGACTATCATGTCTAACCTTCTTTTACTCTTACATAGCAGCTGCAATCAATGTTGCATTAATGCATTAACGATGCAAAGTGACATTATTTGAAATTCGCTGTGATGCAATAATGAGCGTTGGCTATTCTTT
The DNA here is from genome assembly GCA_028455795.1 of Lasioglossum marginatum. Classification (NCBI taxonomy): domain Eukaryota; kingdom Metazoa; phylum Arthropoda; class Insecta; order Hymenoptera; family Halictidae; genus Lasioglossum; species Lasioglossum marginatum. Next base: position 1,211,635 of record CM052251.1, on the reverse strand, counting down.
TTCGCAAATTCTTCTCATATTCGCAAATGATTTTTTTAGACAAGTCTGAGTGCTGTTCTGAGTTTAATCATTTAGGCTCATTTACATGTGTCGAGTGAGAGCGAGTGTGCGCACGCGTGCAGATATTTGGCGTGCTTAATTGAAAACGGTTGATCTTCTCGTGTGTGTCGTTGAGTTGAGTGCAAGAGAACAAATCATGTGTGATAAATCATTGTACATATTAAACATCCCAAGCCTTGTGTTTATTTATAATGGCGGTCACGAATAACCTCATCAATATTGAATAATATTAAAATGGATGTAAAGCTTCATGTACGATTGCTGACGATGCTACGAGTCCCCATTTGATTTACTACGTAACCGTATTAGATTACGTTAACGAGTTATGTCAGACTTTCATTGAGTTTTCTGGTAACTAATAATAGCTGAAACAGGAGCTAAGGTTTTTACACGAACTTTACGTGAATCATTCTGGAATGCGGTAATACCTGTACACACACGCTCCCACCTTGCATATACATGTATTCCCTTGTACATTGAGCGCTACCATCGATTTTCTACGTGATGATCCGTAGCAATCATGCGTACCACAGATGCATTCGATCGGCTTTCATTTATTCTTTCGCGTGTATTTAGTTTTGTTACCTTTTTAAGATTAAGATAAGAAGTATCTAATCTTTATTTCTCTAATATACACGGTGTCCCGGCTAACTTGATTACTCTGAATAACAATTAAGCGATACATTTTATGAAAATTGTAAAACATGAAATTTAAATGGCTTCGAGGAGTCCATCTCATGCGGTACTTGCGTTTCTGTTGCTTTTTTGTTGGTGAAATCGGTTCGGATATTTCAAGGTCACGTTCATCTTTTTAATGAGTATCTTTTATCTTTATCTCAATCTTTTTCTGAGTAAAAATGTATTGACCTTCATATGTCCTAAATCCGATCGTTAACGAGAAATTATTGAAATAATTTTCTTGTAATTATTTTTTCTCATTTATTATTGCAATTACACGTAATTATTTTTGCAGTATATGCATAAAATCCGCAGACTAATAATCAATTTATATTTCGTCTTTGATTGAATGAAATTTGTAGTAAAGAAGTTAACACTTCACCTGGCCTTTTTTAATTCTTCCAGATAGTATATGTAGTTCTAGCAGCAGCAGGCATGGGTTTTATAGGCTGCAGCCCAGGGCCAAAAATTTTGACCTCTTCGCGGTCAAAAAAATAAAAATAAAAACAGTTTAAATTAAAAATTTCAGAATAAATAAATTATACCAAAGACATATTTGAGTTAATTTGGGTTAATTGGGTAGGCCTCCAAACAGTATTAGCCCAGGGTCCCAAAATGAACGGTCCGCCGCTGTTTGTGTTTCTCCCCTTCTATTTTGTCATAAATGCCTAAAATCTGTAGTCTACTCATAATTAAATGAAAAAGTTATACGTCTGGAATGGCATGTGTTTGATATATGCGTAGAAAATATCTAAGCAATCTTTAACCGCGTTCTCTTCGGCAATAACAAAAGGACTGTATATAGGAAACTCCCACACACAATTACGGATGCACGTGTCAATGGCACAACGATATCGTTTACAAATTAGATTAGATATTGATAACACATAAATTACTACTCTTCTTTATCGCCTACATGAATGCAATCGGTTGCTTCCCAGCGGTGTTCCAATTATAATCCTCAATTTAAGCGTGTCGTGCGTATTGTCTTAACAGGGGGGGGGGGGGGGGAATCGACGAATCCATTATGTTCGATCCATCGCATCCGGCGTAACCACATTCGAACAAATTCCTATTCAATCAAAATGGTTTTATTTGAAGTAAATAGGGTAACTGTACCGGTTACTGCGGTATCATTCTTCAAAATCGTACTTTGTTTTAATATTATTCCTAATTTATCATGAAATAATAATATAAGCATTTTATGAAAGAATGATGTGTTCCGAATACAAAAAAAATTGATGGCCCTCAAAACTTAATAGAACATAAGAAAATATTAAAACATAAAATCGATAACATTTTGTACTTATTATAGCGGACGAAAAAGAACCAATTACTGCGAATTAGAATTCGAAATACAGGGTGGTCCACTTAAATGTAGCCACCTAAATATCACCTTTATTTGTGATGACATAACAAATGTTTTTAATGCAATGTAAATGGTATCGCAAGGGAATGCTTTGCAAATGTTATTTTTTTCTAAAAGTCTCTTTTCCGGAGTTTTCAAGGTGATCGATATTTTTTCTTGTAAATGTATATTTTTTTCCTAACTATTCAATTAACAGATAATAATCTGCGTGTTTGATAGGAAAGGACCATTTGTTTATCCCTTTCCTTTGTCGACTAATCGCTTCTTATCGCAGCTGTCTCATATGACGATCTTGTTCTGACACTTTATGTTATGACGATCTTGTTATGACACTTGCTCTACACATTCTTGTTATGACACTTGTTCTACACGTGTATCGGTCACTAAATGTTTTTGTAATTATTTGCACAGCTTCTTACTATTAACCCTTAAGTGGCACCCTTAAGTTCCGGTTGGAAATTGGCGCTGGTAGCGACGACATTTGTTATTATCTTTTCAATTTGCATTGTTGGTGATAGTTAGCCTTGGTTGTGTTTTCTGTTTTTTATGATGAATAAATATCTGATAAAAAATTTATATTTAGTTTTTGGTAGAGGGGCGCAAATTATAATTTTGGCCCCAGGCACAAATTTTCCATACTGCGGTCCTGAATAGATATAGTGACACCTAGCTGCAATAAATTAATATATCTCGACTGTGTATCTTCATGCAGAATCAAAATTTTCTTTATTAATTGCTAGAAACGGGGGATGAATGACAACCGCATTTTTACTCTTAATAATTGTTTAGTAGTAATGTCTAAAGTCTTTTATTTATATAGTTTATTTAAAATATTAAATTGCAAATTAATAGAAATTATAAAATGCCTCCGTCCTTATATTCTCGGATGATTTTACGGTTTTGTGTTTCACCATATTATCATTTCTCGCGAAAATGCATAACATCCGCAGTCTAGTGCTATCACTAAGCTATCATAAAGTCCATAAAAACATCTATTCTAGAACTATTTCGGAACTGATATCAAACCGGAAAAATAATGATTGTGGAATTGATATTGGAGCTGATATAAGAATCGTAACCCAAATAGTTGGAGTAATCGATAATAGTAGGAAATTTCGGTGATTCATAACAGTTAATCAGAATAAAAGTGTTTCATCCTTACCGTTTCAAGAATCGAAATCGATATTATTACAGTCTTTCAGGCCTGTTGTGTATTATTGTAATGAAACCAGATAATATGGTGTATAAAATGTAAATTATATTCCCACATAATTTAAATTATGAAGTTGTTATTAAAGAAACCTATCTTTTTCCTAAACAAAACTTATTGATCAAGGTGAGCACCAGCGGCGGATCGTAAATTTTGGGGCCCTCGGCTAACACTGTTTGGGCGCCTACCCAATTAAACCAAATTAACTTAAGTACCAAAAATTTGTGTATAATTTATTTTTTTTCAAGTTTTTATTCTTTTGACCGCGAAGGGGGCTACTTTTTTGGCTGAACGAGGTCCTATATAGGCTGCCGGCTGCGGCCCATAAAGCACATGCCTAGATCCGCCATTGCTCTGCATCGTGTATTTAATACATATTTACATGATGTTTTTATGTGTTACTTCCGAACGGTGAATTATTAACATGGCAAAGCGAGCACATTGTTGCTGTGCATAACGAAACACTGAAAACTGTACATTATTGAATTAATCTGCCATTTGTTTACAGAAAATCTTAGAAATGTACAAATACTTTTTTCCGCCCATTGTAGATTTTATATCCCATTAATAGACAGCGGTTTTTATGCATTTATGATAAAAATGAGTCTGCGGAACTTGAAACAGTAAAACCATTTAAAAAATGTCAAAATAAGGAGACATTATTTTCCAACAATTAAAATTATTTGCATAAGAAATAAATGTTTATCTAGCTCCATTTCCTTGCAAACGATGTATAAATATTTTATTTTGCATAATGATCCGCTGTTTACTCATTGGACTTGACGAATCAGTATGAAAGCATTGCATAACTGCTGCAGCTTTTTAGAACTGTCTCCCTCTAAAAAATAAATCAGATGGGCGTTCAGTCTGTGTCTAGAGTTACAATCTCGCATAAAGATAAAATGGTCGCGTAATGTTTAACACAGCCAATCCAGTAATGTCAAAAATTCCATACAATCAAAATTATTGATTCAACGAAAAAGGAATTGAAAACCTATGATACTGTGTAATCTTTCACCGTCCTCGCATTTTTCAGATCTTAATCGAATATATTAATGTGAACATTCATTTTTGAATGTGGACAAACAATTCCGTCTCACATACAGGGTGTTCCTGGTTTTAATTTTCAAATTTTGTCAATATATTCTATGGCAGGGGTTCTTCTTAAACTTATGTTGTTCGAGGCCCCCCTCTCGAACAACATTTTTTTTGCGGACCCCATCCCAACATTTACGTCGTTCTTGAGACTTAATTTCTGGCTCAATAATCTCAAAGGCACTACGTTATAATAAATATTGGTAAAAATCTATCGCTGGTTATTTTAATAAATGGTCTTGCGCATTTATAGAGATGAACATTTTTATTAGGATATATTCTAAAATAAAAAACATTTTTTTTACTTAATGAGATGGGTGCAGTTGTTTTCTTGAAACCAGAACCGCAATGTCGGGCTCTATGTAAGTAGGTAAGTTTTATTCTGAGGTCTGTTTCTACATTGAGTTTGTTTCTATATTTTGATTTCATATACAGGATGTTCATCTGAAAACTTTCCAGCCGAATATCTCGAAAAGTATGAAAGATATTTAAAAAATGTAAAACACGTGTCCAAGGATTTCGAGGGGGAAAGAGGGGGGCAGTATCAGTTTTTTATGTGGGTGGCGTTTTCAAGGTCATTTGAAGATCAACTTTGTTTTTTCAAATGGAAACCTATATTTTTTATTATGGGATCTTATTGTACGTAAAAAGACCAACAATTTTCGTAGGATACTTTTTTTTTATCCACGCACTAGTTTCACACGTAAACGTAAAAATAGGATGTTTGAGGGCGATCGCGGCCTAGATCGATCTTTTATCTAGCGTTTTTGACTGAAACACTCTATCTTTGTATTACCGAGAAATGAGAACGCGTATTCCGCACCCTTGCAATTCTGGAAAAACGAGTCTACCCCGTTAAACAAGATATGATCAATTTAATAAAAAATATTCAATTTTTTAAGTTCAAAATGTTTAGAATTCAGATATATATTACATATTTCGTTTTGATTACTGTAAAGTGACTGGAAGAAGTCTGAATTTTTAATGAATGTTTACATGTACTATATGAATTATTGATCAAAAGTTGAACAGTGACCCCGGTGAAAAAGTTCTCGCAGCCGGCCACTGTTAATTTATTTCTATATGTACTTGTTTGCCTCGTGAAACGAGCTTGCTAGCTGATAATGCGACGGCGCTATCACTAGAGGAAAGAAAGGACTTCCTTCCTACAAACTCTCATATAGTATACATACGCAGGAACGAAACTGGGCGGCACGTGTGCGTTTTTACGGTGTACTATAGCAGGAAAAATTGGACGAAACCAGACCATCCACAGGACATTGCGGCTGTGATGTCAACTATTGCTCTTTACAAATGTTCAGCAGAATATTCGCAGTACTTTTATCAAAATTCTGCGCATATAAACGTGTAAAAATGGAACGCTGTACAGTACCGCTCAAAAGCTTGGAGGCAACTGCATGATTCAGTTCGTGAAACGTATACAGTACAACCTTGATTATCCGAACCAAGTCGGACCGAGGTGGTTCGGAAAATCGAACAGTTTTAAAATTACATATTAAATACAAGAGTACTACTGCTGTAATTATAAATGTGATATACATGTTTACATATTACTAAAAATACATGTATGTACATATACAAAGTGGGTCACCACATATTACCACTTCGATTTACATTTCTATTATTATTCGTAACGGAAAATGGTTCACGTAGGGTTGAATGGTATCAAGAGGGGCACATTCTTACTAATAGTTCTTTTTGTAGGTGGACGCGTAGAGAACATATGAAGGTCATTCACTATTTTTCGGATAATCGAGGTTCTACTGTAATTCCGTATTAAACGGCCATGCGGCGTCCGTAAGACTGTCTAAGAGACGTAAATCAATGTCATGAATAAGATAAAATGAATATCATGTTTCAAGGTCATCAAAATCGGTAGGGTGTGGCCTAAAGTAAATAGTTACCGAAAATGGCTTCGTCATTACTATAAAAATTGTGACGAAGCGTATAGCCGGATAAGAAGTTTAAAATGCCCTCTAACCAAATTGATTTTTGACTGGACCATTCGATAGGGCTCCCAAAGAAACCTCCTTAATTTCTTCAGAATTTTTTATGTAGTACATCATAGTTAAAAAAAAATAATAATCAATTTTTCAATATTTCTTTATTTTTTGTAGGTGTATTATGTAGTATTGAACATTTTTATATTCAGAGAAATAAGGTAGCAGCACCTTGAGGCATCTTTGGAGTTTCCCCGTATCTCTATTTGCGAAATGAGAACGCAACAAACCACTACTAGAGATTTATGAGTCTGATGAATTGCATCATCGCTCATATCAGCATTCTTATCTATCTCACATCACTCAATCATTTCTATTTTTATTTTTATTTGTTTACATTATTAGCTACAGTGTTGCTGCTACACGAATATAAAAAAGCCCTATATACGTCTGAAATATAAAAATATTTAAAAAATTTCGTTATCATGAGATCTAAAATTTTTAATGCATAAATAACCGTTTTGAAATTTTAGAAGTAAATTAAACTTCTGTGCAAAACATCGAGTTTTTATGAGTAGTATTTTTGACTTGAATGAGAACGTGCAAAGTATGATGTTTTTATCGTCAGCTTTATCGATATGGCGATAATTGTATCATTCATGTTTGTTCAGTGAATGTCGCGTTTTTTGGTGGTGTGATTTCCTGTTATACGCTTCTCGTATTTTCACTACTTGCAACAGTTATTTATATACGGAGAGTGATAAAATTATTATGAACACTTCGAAACTACTACTTAGCTGAAGTTTGGTAACAAAAATGGAATTATTGTTGTACTTACAACAAAAGTTTCTTTTATTGTAGACTATATTGTTATGTTTTCAATAGCATACGACGATGATTTTATGACATTTGCTAGGGGGGAAAGCTGCTGCAATAAAGAGGCAGCTCCATTTTCGAGTAATTTGAGTAAACCAATACCAAGTAGTTTACTCAAAATGTTTCTTCCATTTGTGACTTTGTATGACCTTGAAGATCAGTGTGTCGTGTACAAACGAATTCATATGTTATTGTTGCTAACAAAATCAAAGTAATATATACAGTGCATCCAAAAGCGATTTGAACACTTTTCCTATTCTTCTAAAATTCTTGATATTAAAACTATGATAACTTCGTTAGAAGAAATAGCACATTAATAAATGACTTATTTGATTGTTCATTTTTGTCTAAGAAATATTTTCTTAATATAATTTATATTATTTATTACAGTTCACAAGTAGAATAAATATATCAGATGCGTTGTTGCAATGAATTATACTTTGTCGTTGACTGATCAACTTTCTTTCTCTTGTTCCTAGACTCAACAGCTCTAAAACTAAATATATCGGCAAATGAGGACATTATTAAAAATGAAGGCGACCCATTTGTGCTACTGTGCTCAGGTGAAGCGGATATCTTCTTTACGTATCCCACTAACTCGTCGGATTCAGTAAGTACCTGGATAATAAAATAATAGTAGCAGAACAAAATACGAAAGCAACTTTAATACATATTGTAATAACAGATCTCTACATCTCCAATGGAAATAATTAAATCCCAAGACCAAAACGGTACATACAACTTTGAATTCCGGCGACCAAAAACAGTCTTTGGGGACACTGGTTGGTATGGTTGTTCAGATCACCCCATTGATGCTACCGTGGATTCTTATCCCGATCCAGATGTTAACTGGGTCTACGTTTATGTTGAGTGTAAGTGTATCTCTAACTTCTACTAAACCACAGAAGTTTATGCAATTTGCAGTTTTCGTTTCAGGTCGGAGATCCTACAGAGTAATAAGACTAACAGCATGTTTGACTATCAAAATTGTAAACACACAAATGTAGAATTAATCTTTCTTTTGTCCACCCAGTTGCTTTCTTTGTTTCTTTATTTCAAATAAACTTTCAATAGTTTATCCCCTTTTCTCGCTTCCATAATTTTGTAAGATGTATGTACACCAGGCTCGGGCAACTTCTTCCCCATTGTCACTTCACGATTCCCACTACCAGTGTATCGGTTCCTCCGCTAACAACTATTTCATATTGCCCCTATCGTGCATTGCCTCGCGTGACTGATAGTCGATAGACTGATCTCCTCGTGGAGATATGGCCTTTTAATCTTCCTAACCTCCCCCTACATTCGACAGGAGTTTGGTGGGGAAGACCCAGGAGTAGGGAGAGGAGTCGTCTACGGCTCGTGAGCCGCAAGTTGCCCAGGTCTGGTGTAGATTACTATTTAAACTTTCTCTTCTTCATCACTGTATACTGTACACTACCGCTCATAAGCATGTGGATGTTACGAGCCGAGGGCTGGCGGATAAGACGTGGCCGAGGTTTGTTCTTCTGAACGGGATTGTCGTGAACTGCCTGTTTCATCACCGGGTGTCACAGGATAGGTTTTCGTGGACTAGCCGGTGCCTATTTCATCACCGGGTCGCCACTAGATAGGAAAAGAGAGAGGTAGTCGTGGACTAGCCGATGTCTGTTGCACTACCGGGTCGCCACTAGATGGAAGGTTGTGAACTAGCCGGTGCCTGTTTCATCACCGGGTGTCGCAGGATAGGTTGTCGTGGACTAGCCGGTGCCTGTTTCATCACCGGGTCGCCACTAGATGGAAAGTTGTGAACTAGCCGGTGCCTGTTTCATCACCGGGTGTCGCAGGATAGGTGGTCGTGGACTAGTCGGTGCCTGTTTCATCACCGGGTCGCCACTACATAGGAAAAGAGAGAGGTAGTCGTGGACTAGCCGATGTCTGTTGCACCACCGGGTCGCCACTAGATGGAAGGTTGTGAACTAGCCGGTGCCTGTTTCATCACCGGGTGTCGCAGGATAGGTGGTCGTGGAGTGGCCAATGCCTGTTTCATCACCGGGTCGCCACTAGGTAGGAAGAACGGGGTAGTCGTGGACTAGCCGGTGTCTGTTTCACCACCGGGTCGCCACTAGATAGGAAATCGTAAACTAGCCGGTGTCTGTTGCACCACCGGGTGTCACAGGATTTCGGTAAGGGTAAGGAAAGATCGGCTCTCGTAACTCTCTAAAAGAAATAATAGATAAATCTCGAGCGGTAAAGGTTTATCAAGGTAGGACAATTGCTAGACACTGGAATTCCAAATGGATGTGGAGGATGAGATTAAAGACTCTCAAATATCTAAAAGTACAATATATTCAAGAGTAGACTTGACTGGTTACACTTGTTATTTGTGTAGTGTAATCGCGGAATCCTAGCTCCCGAGCTCTCGGTTCTGACGCACTGAGAAATGCGGGGGTAATTTAGCCAACTTGCCTTTAGAATCGCGGTTGAAGCGCGTTACAGAATTTGATCAAATGGGAATAAGAACCCTATCTAGCAAGACGCGTACTGATCCGTATTCAGTGAAGAACTAAGTCCGTGGAGGACTAGCTGGAGCCTTTTATATACCCCAAAAGGTTTATGAAAAATGATAGTGGGGGTAATGGAAAAATCTGGAAGATGTTACTAGGGTCTCCAGCTGCATGCACTTTCCCAGGGGAAAGCTGTTTATTTGGGCCTGTGAGCCGGGCCTCCTGTATACATGAACACGTGGTTCCAAGAAGCGAGCAAATAGTCACGTAGGCAAAGCCTCCGTACGTAACATGGACATTTGCTAAATGTATAATAGCAACGTCTAAAAGTTACTTAAGCATCTAAAATAGTGACTAAAATCGATTTTTTTACTTTCTTATGGAATATCTAACAACGTTTTAAGTTAAGAACTACCTATGTGGAAACTTACCAATGCATATTAGTCTTAGATTAAATACGAGATTCGTCGACGTATCCACACCGATTAGATATTACCGTTTGCGCTAATCGCGGCAATCTTTCTATTAGTTTTATATCGAAAAATTCTCGGAATTCGCTCTGCATCTTACAATTAGAAATGGAACAAAGTGAAACTTTCAAGCACCGAGACCGTTCCACTAGATTTCGTATTTGTGGATAGAAATTATATTATTGCATTTTCATTATATAATTTGTACATAAAAATAAATTCTGTTGTGCTATGATACCACAATATACATGATAATAATAATAATTACAAGTGACAAAATTGTTCAAAATATTTTTTCTACTAACTTAAACTACGTTTTGTAGAGAAAATGGAAGTGTCCACATTAACCGTTACTTTTGCCTTAAGGAAGTAGATTCGTTTTTCCAGGATTGCAAGGGTCCGGGATGTGCCTTTTCATTTCTCAATAATGCAGAGGTGGGGTTTTTCAGTAGTCAGATGTGCTAGATAAAAGATCAATCTAGACCACGATCGCCCTCAAAAGTCCTATTTTTACATTTACGAGGCGTAATTTGAATTATTCGGCAGCATGTAGCTGTCGCAGCTTTATAAAAATAGCTGCACTTATGCTTCCGAATAGTGCACATTACGGTGCCGAATATTGCAAATTACGCCTCGTAAACAAAAAAATGGGACTTTTGAGAGTGATGGCGGCCTAGATTGATCTTTTATCTAGCACTTTTGACTGCTGAAAAACCCCACCTTTGCATTATTGAGAAATGAGAAAGCACATCCCGGACCTTTGCAATTCTGGAAAAACGAGTCTACTCCCTTAAAGCCGTCCTGATCTCTGAAATTCAATACGACATGATAGCTGCAGTTCGTCGGATTGAATCTACAGAGATCTCTGTAAATCAGAACGTTGCAATTTAGTAGTTAAACTATTATGTTTCAGCCAATGTGAGCGCATTTGTGGAAGATGCTTATTATAAGACTTTACACAAAGCTGTTGGCGGAAATGTGGTCATACCGTGCAGGCCAACGTCGCCAAATCTCCAAGTTATTCTTGCAAAGGATGACGATGTAGGTATCTGACTTAAACAAACATTTCTGTGCGAGTTATGCGAAGTAAGAAAATGTTGAACAACACTTGTTTGTTGATTAGTAGACTCTGAATTTTATGCATTCATCACAGAAATGAGTAGAGGAAATACAAAACGGTGGAAGCATCCGAAGCATGAATGAATATTGTTACGTCATTATCAATTTATTCAAATTATTAAGAGAAAAAACAGATTTTTATATGACCCCTGTTTTTGCCATTGACACAAACAATTTTTATTCTGCATTAAAATCCGCAGTTCAGCGATTAGTAATTACTAATGCTTAGGCGTTAGAGTTAATAAGTAAGTAAATTGAAAATTGGTTCAAATGTTATATAAAAACTGTGAAAAACAGCAGTCATGCATAATGATCGCAAAGTTGAGGGATCAAAACTTACAATTAGATTTTTTCTAATTATATATATATCGTAAACCAGTTAACCAATTTCAATGAAATTTTCAGAATGTATATAATTTATACGAGTTGACCAAACCCATCTTTTAAATTTGATTATTGGCTAAAAAGGTTGTAAAAATCAATTTTTACTATTGTTTTTGACAATTCCGACCAAATGTATTTTTTCAACATATTTATTAGACGTCATTCATCAAACTAATTTTTCTAACCTTACAGAGAAATTGAAATCGTTTTGTCCATTCATAAAAAAGTTATTCTGATTTAAAGTATGTGTGATCAGTTATGCTCCTAAATATATATCTCTAATATGTATATAATAAACCCTATATATGTATAAATATACTTTTTCCGATTGACAATACTATTAATATTTGAAAATTCTTCTTATTTTAAATGATCTATACATATATGTTGTTATAATTATAAAATTATTCGTACAGGATGTCGAATATGACAGATTTTCTTTCGATCCGAGAACTGGATTCACGCTGAAGAACCTTACGCTGCAAGACAGTGGGTACTTCAAATGCACAGTAGAGCGTGATGGAACACCTTATGAGGTCAATTATCATTTATACGTGATCCGTAAGTGTGTCTGTTGGATTATATTCATTTCGCTCTACCATTACGAAACGCTTTTTATAAGATTTTCATGTGTAACTCGCACTTTAACTTTAATCTAATCGCTGTTTTATGATACCTGAAGAATGATAGCAATATAAATAGTATGTAATAATAGAAATTTTCAACTTGCAACTTGTTATTTGCAATTTCAAAATCTCCATCAATTTTTTATTTTAAAGATGGCTTTATTAAGGTTGTCTCAATATAAACAAATTCAAATATCAATATAAATATTTTGTGGCACAAATGTGGCTACCAGACCGTGTGCAATGCATTTATTAAATTAATAAGAATTTAGAGTATCTAGTCTTCCAACTAAGAATTCATTGATTTAGCCCAATACATTTATTTCAAGTGTTCTAGTTATTTGAGCATCCACTGTATTTTGGATCGATTGCAAAATCAAGTTAGGAATAAAATACTAAGTAAATTGAATGCAACAGAATTAAAATATGAATCTCTTCTCAAACTAAAATAAATGTCAAACTATGTGTTCTTTGCACTGATAAGATAAACACTGATTTTTAAAAGATGGTTTCTGTGGTTCAATTTTACTGTCCACCGTACAATTTTAATTTCGTTATCGTACCACCACATAGCATCGTTCATATTTGACCGCCTTCTCTTGCTAAGAAAGATTTTGCGCAGAGAATTTCATAGATATTTTGCGCGTGCTCCTTCAATTATACTCAGAGTCGCCAGACGAGGAGAGGGAGCACAAATTAAGGGGAAACAGTTACCCTCTCGAAGCGTGGGGAATAGCGTCGTAGAGGGGAAAGTTAGAGTGGGGCCACAAGTCTTAATCTGGCGACTCTGATGATACTGCGTAATTTCCAGTGGCGTAGCTACATATTCAGCGCCTTGGGCAAGTAGAATCAGAGCGCCCCCTTATTTCTTGGAGATGGCCTAGCGAAATTTGTTTTGAACATTTAGTTTAAAAATGTATATGCAATTATTTCGATTTAAAATCTTACTTAATAACAGTTCATTTAAGATTCAACACATTTCAACAATAAAACTCGAACTGCTACCACGCCACCGGTAATTTCTACAAAACAGTGAATTGCACCATTTAATAACTTACATTTTCTTTCGTTAGTCGAGCATCCATTGAACGAACCCAAGATCGTTGACGATACTTTGCGGCACGTAACATGGGGCCAAACTCTATACGCGAACTGTACCGTAGATGTTCAAAAAGACATGCAGTATGTTTTCAATTGGAGTACACCGCAACAAGTATCGATCTTTGCTTACAAGTTTCATTCGCGCCATGCGTTTGATCCGAATCGCAACACAGAATTTTTGTGTTTTAGAGCAGCAGAATAACTACCCGTTCCTACAGCACTGCTATCACTATGAATATCCTAAGGATCACCAACGAATTGATAATAAAAAACGTGACCTATGAGGATGAAGGTACCTACGAGTGCATGATCAAGAACTACATGAATGTGAAAAAATCGTGGAAGTATATCCAGGTGCATAGTAAGTACAATGACAACATTTAATTGACCCCTTTTAGTGCACTGCAACGATACATCGTCGTTGGTTGCGCTTGCGAAAAGTGATTGTTTAGTTCAGTGCTGGGCACATTTGCCTCGAGGCAAAATTGTCCCGAATTTTCACCGTGGCACCTAAAACGGGACACGTGAATAGCTCGGCTGCTGTTGGTGATACGAAAACTGTATCAGATTTGCGTGGTTTAGAGAGTGGAATAATTTCTTGTTAATATTTTTTTTTGTAGATGGACGCGTAGAGGGCATGTGAAGGTCAATTCCGTTTTACCCCGCAGTTGATCTTCAACGATCTTAATTAGGTCTTATGACCTTGAGTTGTAGGTTACTATACGCATCTTAAAACGCCCTATTAGTACAGCCACGTTAAATTGTACGGCCCGCCGGGCGAGTTTATATTTTTATTGAAACTTTTGTTTCTCGTTGTATGTATACAAAAGATATTAAATAAATGAAAGTTTGTCATTGTTATAATGCGCAAGTGCGACTACGAACTTCAGTTCTATATTTCACGTCCACGAACGCCAAAAATGTTACTGAAAGAATCGGTTTCGTTAAAGTGCGGCGCGCTGTAACGTTACGCGTCATCAAAGTGGCCCGTGAAACCGTTTGGGTTGGCCAGGCCTGAGATAGTACATATACCATTCTAATTTGAAAACGGAATTGACCTTCGTATGTTCTCTACGCGTCCATCTACAAAAAGACTATTAACATGAAATTATGCCACTCTCGAAGCAACGCAAGTTTCGTCTGACACATTTTTTTCTATCATCAACAGCAACCGAGCTATTCAGGTAGCCTGTATTAGGTGCCTCACCGTGTACACCGCTATTCCAAATATGCTGCATTACCTTTATCTTCCTCTATCTTGTGCATGAAACAAGCATCATTTTAAATTTCTACGATTTATGGTTATCGTGTGTTTAGATCCAGAGAATAAATTCATCAACCTAACGTCGCAGGATCCTCACAGGTATTATCAACGTCGACACGGTGATACAGTACAGTGGGTTGTATACGTGCACGCGTATCCTCCGCCTCAATTAAAATGGTATGTTCAGGTAAAATGGTATATTCAGGTAAAATGGTATACAGGGTGTCTCACCCGATTTTGGCATTTAGATTTCTTCGCTGCTGTTAGTCCTGCCGAAAAACGTTTCAGATAAGGATTGAATGGTGCCGAATGGGGCATAACTTGGTGTTATTAGTTTATTCGTGGGTGAACGCGTTAAGGTCATATGAAGATCAACTTCATAAAATGGAATTATATACTTTTTAATACATCAATCGATGCAGTTGGACATTCTTTATAAAAAGGTATTAACCTTTTATTAACCAAGGTATTAACCATATTATCTTGAAAAATTAGTCGTGTAGGAGATATTCCGATTTAAATAATTCTAAGATATCATTACTATCGTTTTTAGGGAGTAAGGAATAAGGAATAAAAACGAACGTCTTAGCGCGACAATGATATCTTATGATATGATAATGATATCTTAGAATTATTTAAATCGAAATATCTCCTAAACGACTAATTTTTCAAGATAAATAGGTTAATACTTTTCTATAAAGAATGTCCAACTGCATCGATTGATGTATTAAAAAGTATATAATTTCATTTAAAAAAACAAAGTTGACCTTCATATGACCTTAACGCGTTCACCCACGAATAAACGAATAACACCAAATTATGCACTACTCGGTACCATTCAATTCTTATCTGGAACATTTTTCGGTAGGACTAACAGCAGCGAAGAAATCTAAATGTCAAAATCGGGTGAGACATCCTGTATATTACGTAGTTTCAATGTTTTGATTTTAATAAGTTCTATTTTGCAGGTTGAATCCAAAAGAAGAAGAAATTCTGGCGTCTTGGTTAATGCCAGATAAATCGAAATTTGCAATTAACGTCACATCTACTCAGACGATACTCAGAATTAATCGTTTGAATCTTAATGATATGGGAACGTATACCCTTCAAGCTACCAATCAGTATAAAATTGAGACGTTGAATTTTACGTTGGAAGTAATAGGTACGTCATTTTCATTGTTTAGAAACAAAAACGTCTGAAAAAATTAGTTAGCTTTGAGAATAATTTCTAGTCATCGAGGTGTTATTAAAACTTTAAAGTGTCAATGTTTTTATTGACAAATAACAACATTGTTATAGATTTCTACTTCCCTGGGCAACTGTAAATTAATTTACACTTGAGACATAAAAGTATATGTTGAGATTTCGAACTATACAGAGTGTTCCACGCAACTGTCGTCACGATTTTTTAAATGGCACTACACATTTTTTAGTACATAATATTGTTGCTTATGTCAAGACGAGTCCAACGGCCTAGTATGCTATGATCTTGACGTGAACATAAAAGTAAGGCAGGCTTGAGTTTACCCTGACTATTATGACTACCTTACCGTTAAGGTAATGTCAAGATCATAGCATACTAGACCGTTGAACTCGTCTTGACATAAGCAATAATCTTATGTACTAACAAATATGTAGTGTCATTCAAAAGAATGGAGATGACCTACATTTTTTATGAACAAATTTCTATTGCATTTTGTAGCTGACTAAAAACCAATTAATTTTGTTCCAAACATTTTTTTATTTGGCTGTAAGTGTCCGAAAGATATACAGTAATCGCTCGTTCGTTGTCCAGAAGCCGTGTTTTTCAGTGACAACGACCCTGCCGGGACGCTATTTTTGATTTATGACTGCGTCTAGAGTATCGCGCCGAGACTTCAATAGAGAGCCGAACATAGAAAAGGACAGAATGAAACACGAATCGGGTGGCCGAAGCGTATCGCCGTCGCCGGACAGATCTGAGTCCCGCGTGTTTCATTTTTACAGACACTATGTACAATTGAAATTATATCGTGTTTGGTGTCATTTTAATCAGAAAAATGCCAGAAATACGTTCATGAAGGTCCCATAAAAAAATAATGTAAATTAAGAAGTTTGAACATTCGATTCATTCGAGTCAAGTGGTGATGCTCACACCGATATACCCGAACCGACATCAATCGTCGCCGCCCTACGGAGCGACGCGGCGTTGACAGGCAGTGGAATGGATAGGCACTGGACAACGATCCTGCCCACCATGCCAGACAACGAACGAGCGATTACTGTAGTGTTATTGAACGTGGTAGAAAGTTTTGGGTATTGACTGAGGGTTAAAGGATTTTTGAATATTACCGCGAGTCACTGTGTTTGTTTAATAATTGACTAGTGTAACTGGAAATAAGTCTTTCAGGTAAGCCTCTATCGATGATGGAGGATCTGGATGCATATTACGCCCCTAACCAGGCAGTGAAGATACCATGTTACGTGGCAGCGTTCCCTGCACCAATTATTACTTGGAGTTTACTTAAGTGTCCGAACTATCCTTCTTGCGAGAATGGTACTATTGAAACCTTAACGGTACACACACAGTTTTCATTTAATACTTGTAAACTCATTTCATTGACCAGTTAATTATACCAAGAAAACTTTATGCAGAACACAACGGAAATCGGAGTGACGACTGCCTTCACATCCACAGTATCGACGACTATCGAAATGTCTGGCAATCTTACCTGTTCCGCGTGCAACATCGTTGGTTGCGATTCTGTGACCCAAAATGTGTTAGTTACCGGTAATTAAAGGACCACATTAATTCTTGAAGGGCACGTTGAACCTAGAAGTGCTAAACGATTTCTATTTGTCCATGTAATTTTCAGTTTCGAAAATATTCCACCTTCTACAGAAATATACAAGGCGATTCAACTAACAATAAATGCGAACTACATGTAAACCATTTCGTATATGAAAAATGGTTGAAAAGAAAGTTATATGGTTTTAAGAGTAGCATATAATTCAACAATCAGTTTTTCTCTGTTTTGTTTTCTTTTTTATTGAAATTGTAAAGGTCCCGGGGAGTTTCTTTATTGTAACGGGTAAATTTTAATCTTGAGCTTAGACAGAATTCCAGAAATGAAAATTGTTTGTGGTTCGACCTAGTATAAATATTTCGAAATCGTTGCACATACACACAGTATCGTGTACGTTCAGTATGCCATCGAAATATTAACATGATGTATTGTACGTTTATGTGCATGTCTGATTATATTGTACTTGGAATTATTTAAGATGTACAGGGGGGATTCGGTATAATTCGATCGGGAGAGCCAGTGATAAGAGGCGATGATTGGCAGCTGATCTGTGCCGCTTCGATTTACAATTATTCTAACGTCATTGAATGGACCAATGGAAACGACGAGCCCATCACAAAAACCGGTAATTTCTTTAGGGGCATTAGAGGTATCGTAATAAGTACAATATTAATTCCATTCGCTACCAAACTTCAACGAAGTAGCAGTCTCGAAGTGTTCATAATAATTTCATCACTCTCTGTAATGACATTTACCCCGAGGAAGCTATTGAAAAGTTTATGTAATTTATTTGAAATTTTGTAGACAGGATATCTATCGATGAAGGGAAGACGCAATTTTCATATAGATCAACTTTGACAATAAAAGACGTGAGAAAAGAGGACTCACAGTACTACATTTGTATGGGGAGGACCACCGAGAATATGATCGAGTCTACTGGATATGATCTGAAAGTGATGGGTAATTATAAATGTCAATTCCTGGAAAGATTGAACGATACATTATTTAATAAGTTAATATTTACTTTAGATGCACAAGCGCCCGTCATTGTCAATACCAATTTGACAGAAGGCGAAACGATCATTGATCTTAATATACAAGGTCACAAGAAATTGATTCTCGCATGCTACGTGGAGGGTATGCCTAAACCGACCATCACTTGGTTAAAGGTACGTCTCAATTAATTTTATAAACATTAGTTATAAACATTAGGTAAAATTGACATACATTCAAAATCATTTACATATAGATATTATTGTGGAGTTTGATTGACGAATTTTTAAATGTAAGTCGGAGTAAGTATTCACAGATAGCCAAAAATCCAATTTTGGACGTTCTCCTGCGCGCGCATTTGTAGCGTTTTCTGCCGTCCGCTGGACCAGGTATTTGGACGTGGGCAGAACGAAGGCAGAATTTCGGCCGCTGGACTCTGAATCTGTCTTTGTTTAAGAGGGCAGCACGATCGCACTGATGTGGCGAATGCCGATTCGTTCTGCCCATGTCCAAAACCTCGCCCAGCGGACGGCAGAAAACGCTACAAACTGCGCGCGCAGAAGGATGTCCAAAATTGAGCCAAGCCGGCCTTGAGCAGCTCCGAGCGTAGCTTGGACAATATTCTGCCCGTTCTCTGTCCTAGGCCGGCTTGGCTCAAGGCAGGCCTGGTTGACTGGGTTGACACTTTTTTCGGTCTTTTATAATATATTTTGATTTCTTCGGTTTACATTATTATACAGGGTGTCTCACTTAAGTGTAACCCCCAGAATATCTTTTTTAATTTTCACAAATTAGAAATTCTTTTATGTGTAATTTATAGTCTGCATTCTCCATACAAACGAAATTTCACGTTTATTTTTGGAATTCATGGTCATTTGAAGGTCATGTCACAATACAATGTTGAGAAAATGTTTTTGCATTAATTCGCTCCGGTATTGATTCATCTTGACCTTTTTCACTGTATTTGGTAATTCATTTTGATGTAAATTATGCAAAATTAGTATATTTGTTGGCAGGACGATACATTGTTGGTAGCTAATAATGAGCAGTACAAATTTTTCAATGACAATCAAATACTTGAAATGCAATATGCATTGGAAATGGACAGCGGCAAGTACATGTGCCGAGCGGAAAACCGTATAGGAAAAGTGGAAGCTTATCAGCAGATAACGATAAAAGGTAATTTGTTAAGTAGAGAAGCGTATGGAGGCCGGGATCAAAAATAACAATTTGTCTTTAGACTATAATTATGCAACAAAAACTGGAGTTATTAATATTGGAGTTATTAATAAAAAATGGTAACTGGAGATCATCATCAATAGACTGCAGATTTTTAATTACAGAAGCTGCAGGGACATTTATTTCTTTTCGTAATAATTTTAATAAGTTGAAAATAATATAGTGGTATTTTTAAATACTGTACTTTGACTGTTTTCACTGTTTTGCATTTGATCTACTCATTTTTGTCATAAATGCATACAATGCGAGGTCGATAAGAACAAAATACTTTTTCTTTAAATGAAAAGTGTTAAGCCCTAATGTTGCAACTTATACTACTATAAAGTTGGTGACACACTTCTCATTCAAACATTGATAAAGCGTCTATAAGAAATTGTACGTCGATTCTTAATGTATCTTTGTGAAAAAAGCATCAATCTTTAAGTATATGGTGATTTCAGGAACGCAAAAAATTGTCAAAGTTCTCACAGAATGTACAGCATTTTCGAGAAGAACCGCGTTTTCAGTTTCTCGCCTGCATGAAATGAACGACGAATGATGAAACTAGAGGCTTCTAGATTTAAAATAAACCATATTTTCTCAACGACCATTTCTAATTGTGATTTTTCCTTTTAATTGACAGGGAAAGGAGTTCCCGTAAGTTTGATCATCTCAATCGTCGGCTTAGTAATTGTTGTTGTGCTCCTGATAATCTACTTCAGCATCAAGGTTCGCCGTGAAAAGGTAATTTTGATTTGTAGTGTTACGCGGTGCCGTTTCGTAATGAGACAATTTGACCTTACATTACTATAATGTTCCAGATTATGAGAAAGGAATTAATGGAAGCAGGACTAATGCACTTCGAAGAGGGAGCGGTCGAGTGCTTGAATCCAGAGATGACAGTGGACGATCAAGCGGAGTTTCTCCCTTATGATAAAAAATGGGAATTTCCCAGGGAACGATTGAAATTAGGTAATGCTTCCTCGATTTAAAAAAATTAATGATTATTTTGGAGATTTTCGAATCTCCCGCAATTAGAAAAAGTGCAAAAAGTAAATGTATGTTTGCAGTTTTTCGGTTACTTTAGAACATTTTCGCTATCATCGTTACACGTATGTGACGTCCATAAGTTTATAGTTTACATGAAACTAGTCAAATAAATTTCACGAATGCTGTTGTTCACAATTTATAGAACAATTTCTTGACATACATAGGTTAATACTTTTTTTTTATAGCGAATAATATACGGTTCCATTTAAAAAATCTAAGTTGACTAAGTTGACCTTCATAAGTCCTTGACGCATCCACCTAGAAATAAACTAACACCAGTATGTGCATTACTAATGGCGTAAATCACGGTGGTAATATCTGATGGACAATATTGCATATGTATATGGTAATCGTTCACAGGAAAACAATTGGGAAGCGGCGCGTTTGGTGTAGTCTTGAAAGCGGAGGCTCAAGGGATTTGCGAGGACGAGGCGGTTAGTACCGTAGCAGTGAAAATGGTACGCCGTACAACCAATCCCACGTATGTCCGTGCTCTCGCCAGCGAACTGAAGATCTTGGTACATCTTGGCAAACACTTGAACGTTGTTAATCTTCTCGGTGCTTGTACAAAAAATATTTCCAAACGTACGTACCCAAACGATTAAGTCATTTATTGTTTGCTTTCAAACTCACTCGGGGAAGTTCCACTAGTGCCGGATACTTAAAATTTGTCTTAACACTAGGTTTACGGGACCAGTCAAAATGACGGGTTCTAATATTCTTAATTTGCGATTATTAAGATTGTAAAGATGCTTCCCTGAGGAATTATTTACCAAATTTATTTCTTGGGGTATATACTATTGGAAAAATGGCCAAAAGTTTGGATAGACACATTGTTGTTATGTTTATATAATAATGTGAAATAGTTATTTCTAGACCTCCGTAAACCTAGTGTTAAATAAATGACAAAATATAAAACTATTTTTTTTCCTACGTTATTTATCAATCAAAATATTATGTAGCAAAATTGTATGTAGGTGATTTGAGAGAAGTCAATTATCAGACATTAAATTTTTGTTCAGAAAGATTCAGCAGAAAGTATATATAATATTATAATATTATAATATATTATAAACATATAACATATTATAATATTGTTAGTTTGTAAGTTTATTGTTTAAGAAGATTTCAAGTTTATTTAATAATTTATGATGACTCTTCAGGTGAACTGTTAGTGATCGTTGAGTACTGTCGATTTGGAAATTTGCATAATTATTTACAGAGGCATAGAAGCGATTTTATTAATCAGATTGATCCAACAACTGGCAAATTTGATCCTTCTATCGGCCTTGATCTACTGACGAGAACTGCCAGCGTGTGCAGCAATAACAGGTTTGCTCTTATACCTTTCCCTTTATGCTTTATGTTACTTATTAATAACACTATAGTTATATCGAATCTTTACAAAAATGAATCTATCTTCTGTGGTGGTAATTAAGTAGTGAATTGCACGTTTTATAATAACACTATCATTGTTGAATGATAATATGCATTAACACCTTACTTAAGAACGAATTGTTATGTGCACAGCTTTATCAATTAAAATAACTAGATAAAAGTAGGTAAATACATAGTTTGTATTAAATGTTTTCCAGTTAAAATTATTGTCAACAACTCTGTTTTAATGACATACAAACAATTCTGTTTTAATGACATACAATGTTTATAGAAATTTTAAAAGTGACAGAAGTATGAAATTAATTTATTAAAAATAAATTAATTGACACACTAGTTACGTATCGAAAAATAAACCTTTTGAAGTTGGAAGTCCATATAATCTGATGTGTCAGAAAGTAACAATTTATTGTTATTTTCACTTATGAGTGGAGATTTTCTAAACAAAACAATCTGCATTACGCGGGTGAAGGTCTAATTATGTCTTCTTTCAAAGTTCAAAGGATTAATTTTTTCTGGTTCTGTGCACTAATAACTAAACTGTATTTATAAGCTCTTAATGGTATTGTTAACACATGTTTTGTATGATGGTCAGATTTATTTTGGTATATTGAATGCAAATCCAAAAATCGTTTTTTTTCGACTATGCTCACTGTTTAGGAGAAACGTAATACTGAAGTAAAAGCATATGTTTGTATTTAATTTATAAAAATCATATAGATGTTATTTATTAAATATGAAGTAACACTAAATACAACACGATTTGGATCACATTTGCTTCTCTAATTCACGGTACTGTAAAACCCTGATTATCTATGCTAATGAAAGTGGAGTTTTTGGATAATCGAACAATTAGTTAGGCTAAACTTCACTTTACGGGACCAAAAAATTTCGACTATTTTAATATAAGTAGATTTTGACGAAAAATTGCCAAAAATCCAAGCTTTAACATTAGGAATTCACTGGTTCAAAAGCTATGCGTGTTTAAAGTTAAACGATTTTAAGCGTTTTTGACAGGTAAGAGCGTCGCCATGTTAAAACTTGGATTTTTGGCATTTTCTCGTAATAATCTACAGAAAAAGTCCAAAATTTTTGGTCCCTTATGGTGAAGTTCAACCGTTACCTGTTACATTAAACCTGATTTGCACCGTAAATCGTGTTATGTGTACATCACTTTAAATTGAACTGTCCACGTATGAAACACATATTCGAATAATGGGAGATATTGGTTCGGATAATCGAGGTTCTGCTGAATCGTCAATTGAACAAGCAAATATGTTCCAAATTATGTCGTGTTTGGTCTCATTTTAATCAGTAAAATATCACAAATATGTTGGTAAAAGTTGTACAAAAATTATTAAAAACTAATAGGAGTGGGGATAAATTTTTCACAAATATCGTGCACACCTCTTTCACATACAATATCGATCATTACCGTGTTTCACGCATGAAGATGCAACTATATATTCGCTTCTCGTAAATAACACGATAAAACACCGGTGCATGCAAGGGGTTGCGGTGCTAACGCTCTTCTGTTTTCTTCTGTCTGCACGATAGGATAAAATATGCGGAATTGTCATTTTCTCGCAGTATCAGCCGTAATTCAAGAACTGATTCGGTGCAGTATCGTGCTACAGCTACCGATTCCCAGGGTGTCAGTATGTCGCCTGATGGCCTCGTACTTAGTAACGGCTCCACTCAACTGGAATGGTCTAACTATCGGGGGGACTACAAGGACTATAATTTAAAACCAATTTGCACCCAGGATCTGTTATCCTGGGCGTTCCAAGTAGCTCGTGGAATGGAATATCTTAGTCATAGAAAGGTGAGTTTCATTGATTTGTTCTATCTTATTTATTTGTTTGTTTCACCTTTCAGTTTCATACTCTACATTCTACACTAACAATAAGTGCAGTGAATGATTATGATCTTAATCATATTTGTTAAGATTTTTCAAAAGGCTGGAAGAGAAATTGACAAAATTGCTTACACAACTCCTACCATAATGAACTATATTGAAGATGCAACAAACAGAAAATATTTTTTAAATTTTCTCCTGAACTTGTGCTTTTAGCTGTGTATAAATATAATACTATGGAATCGTAAACTTTTTGCACTAGAATTCTGTTGGACAAGTTTCCAAGTTTCCTCTTGGTACAGCACAATTATTAAAAATCCTATTAATAGGTTTCTAGTAGATAAAGTGTTACAAGATTCGTTGCCAGCTTATCTAGCTGCCCTTTTAATTGAATACCAACCGCTGAGATATAACGTTTCAATAATAACACTACTACTTTTAAAGGAATGCTGTATTAG
Organism: Lasioglossum marginatum; assembly: GCA_028455795.1. Classification (NCBI taxonomy): domain Eukaryota; kingdom Metazoa; phylum Arthropoda; class Insecta; order Hymenoptera; family Halictidae; genus Lasioglossum; species Lasioglossum marginatum. The sequence continues at coordinate 1,187,181 of CM052251.1, read as the reverse complement.
CTATGTTGTCCCAAAAGTATCCTTCGGTATGTGTTCCTTTAATATTGCTAAATACACACAAACAATGCGATAATCTTTATGTTAATGTTTTAGTACTTTCTAACATGAATTTGCATTATGCGCATGAATCGAAAACCAACTTTTAGTACTTCCTAACATGAATTTGCATTATGCGCATGAATCGAAAACCAACTTTTAGTACTTCCTAACATGAATTTGCATTATGCGCATGAATCGAAAACCAACTTTTGGGACAACCTAATATACAGGGTGTTTCGTCTAAAACAGGACACCTAAATATCTCTTCAGGTTATTGTGATGCAAAAAATATTTGTTACGTAATGTGCATGGTGTCAATGGACCAAATATCTGGCACGAATATTTCTTTCCGAAGGTCATTTTTTTCGGAGTTATCAAGGTCATCGATGTTTTTTTATACATAACTACATTTTTATTTTATTGCACCGTGTAATTGATCGAAAAATACATTCAGATATTTATAAAAGCATGACCTTGAAATGACCTTGATCTTCGAAAATTGGCGTTCCTTTGCGCGGTCCATCTCTTTAGGCTATTGTGATGCAAAAATATTTGTTACGTAATGTGCATATCATCAATGGACCAAATATCTGGCAAGAATATTTTTTTCCAAAGGTCATTTTTTCGGAGTTATCAAGGTCATCGATGTTTTTTGATACATAACTACATTTTTATTTTATTGCATCGGGCAACTGATCGAAAAATACATTCAGATATGTATAATAACATGACCTTGAAATGACCTAGATCTTCGAAAATTGAAGTTGTACCTTCAGATCAAGCTCAAGGTCATGTTATTATACATATCTGAATGTATTTTTCGATCAGTTACCCGATGCAATAAAATAAAAATGTAGTTATGTATCAAAAAATATCGATGACCTTGATAACTCCGAAAAAATGACCTTTGGAAAAAAATATTCTTGCCAGATATTTGGTCCATTGACACCATGCACATTACGTAACAAATATTTTCTGCAATAACCTGAAGAGATATTTAGGTGTCCTGTTTTAGACGAAACACCCTATATAGTGAAAGGAAGAAAGATCGGTCCCATTGGTACTGAGCACTGCGTTTCCTTGATGATCCGGTATAAGTCGCTAGTTAAAAATTCATTTTTAGGTATTACACGGTGACTTGGCCGCCAGAAATATCCTGCTAGCCGAAAACAACATAGTGAAGATTTGTGACTTCGGTTTAGCAAAGACTATGTACAAAGACGAAAATTATAAGAAGAAAGGGGATGGTCCATTACCTATTAAGTGGTTGGCCATCGAATCGATCAGAGATCGAATTTTCTCGACGCAGTCGGACGTTTGGTCGTTTGGTATAGTTCTGTGGGAGTTTTTCACGCTGGCTGAGACTCCATATCCTGGGATGGAAGCGGAGAAACAGTACCAGAATCTGATCGCGGGTTATAGAATGGAGCAGCCCGAGTATGCCACCCCTGAAGTGTAAGTTCAGCTCAGATTCTTAATATTCTATTCGGTATATGAAAAAATGGTTGAAACGAAAGTTGTATAGTTTTAAGAGTAGTCTACAATGTAATAATTAGTTTTTTTTTCTGATTTGCTTTTTTATCGAGATATGAAGGCTACTTGGCGTTTCTCATTGTAAAAAGTAAATTTTAATATTGAAGAATGAAAAGCTAAAAGTTACTATTTGTGAGATATTCTCCCAATGGTTTTTAATGCAATGCTCAAAATTCTTCAAAATTCATCAAAATTGTTCTCCATCACAGTTAATATATACATTTGCGTAATCTAAAACAATCTTCTACTAAAACAAAAAGGTTTATGTCATTTGAAAAGACATGACGTGTAAACATTGTGCGTCACATTTGGATGACTCTTTACTTTGTAATTTTCAATTTGTAGTTATGAAATAATGCGTCAGTGTTGGAAGGCAAAGCCCACTCTACGTCCGAGCTTCACAGAATTAGTCGAGAATATAGGAGATTTGTTAGAAGACAGCGTGAGGGCGGTAAGTTCGTTAATTTTTCCTTCTTCTTCATGCTTCACTAAATCTATTTTAACATTAGGTTTGCAGAGCTCCACGAGTGATTATTTTACATTACTTTATAAAAATAACAGGAAATTAGATAAAGATAAACACTTCATAAGATTTGCATTTAAAAATCGGACATTTCATATGCAACAAGCTAATATTAAAAATAAAATTGGTAATTGATTTCAGCATTATATCCAGTTAAATGCCCCTTACCTGGACATGAACACCTTACTGCTAGAGGGCGGTAAGAACGACTATTTGACAATGTTGTCTGCACCCGATCACGCGATGCTTTCTTCGCCAAGCCACGATTATGCGAACTCACCTGTGTCTGCAACAACAGAGGACACGACCTACCTGTGCATGAGTCCTCGAAGTCAAACAGTTGAGTCGGGTATATTCAGTCCGAGACCTCGCCAGGAACGGACCCATTTCGATTTCCCGTCGCCGACATCCGACTCGGAAGACGCCGTAGAGATATCGCCAATGCTGAAGAAGGAGGAAGAAGATCCCTATCTGAAACCAATCAATGTCCACGAGCGGAGGGCTGAGTTTGCCAGAAACAGGCAAACTATGAAGAATGAGCTTGTACATCGACCAATAGATCGAGACTCCGGTTATTGTAACACGCCGAAGAACATCGAGCTGATAGATCTGAACCAAAAAAACAACGAAAGCACGGAGAAGGCCGAGATCAATTCGAATCCGACGGCCAAGATGGATTACACTCCGTCGATTATTAGGACTCAAGACAATTATGTGAATATGCCCCAGCAGAAGAACGATTTTAAGAAAGACGCACCCGATGGATTCAGCAATCCCAGTTACGTAATAATAGGTAAATGAGAGGCGAATCAAACCAGGATCTGAAGTGTTGAACAAGTTTTTCTTTTCTGAAGACAATCAGGACGACAGTGTGGCAAACTAATTAAATCTCGCGATGGAATTGTCTGCGTGGAATTTGTGAGCTTGAATTTGCGTGACGCGAGAGGGAATTTATTTGTATATTTTAGAATAATGATCGACGTAATGTGCCATGGAATGTTCGGCTAATAGTGCACAGTCAGATTTTGCTGAAAGAGAGAGGGACATCAGCAACGTGAAGTTATTGAAATTATTCTAGGTCAGGGAGTTATTCTAGGTTCTTCCACTATGGAAGAGAACAGCTCTCCCCCTCTTCCGATTTAACCCGTGTGTCAGAGCGATGGGCATAAATATCGTATTCTTCCACTTCCGTTCAGCAGCCAAGTGGGAGGGGGTAGGGGGCGGACTCTCCTTTGCCTAGACCGGAGAGAAGAGTGGGGATAAAGATTCCTCGTCACCCCTGTTCTAGGTAATCTAGGGAAGAGTGAAGAATGAACAACATTTCAATCAAAAACATACTCAAACAAATGTGTTCATGTATCTTACAAGTTGTGGGGAATTTAAAAGACGTGAACAGAGGTAAACAAATAAAGAACAAGCGTTGAACAAATGTTTTGAGGAATTTGAATATTGCTCGAACGCGCGTGGCGCATGCATTCATTTTTCGACGATCCATGACAGATTATGGAGTGCAGAGAATGCTTGAAACGATGAATGCTTCAGCAAAATGCGTGTCGATTGAATTGTCGAATTCAATTCTCTTATTTAACGAAACAGTAAACGAAAAATAATATTTTTTTATTTCTAATGAATTTTATATGTGAGATCAACTTTATCAATTAAAAACGCAAGTATTCATGTATGTATGTGTACATTTAGATATATGTATTATATATGTATATATCTAAAAGATCGTCTTATCACTGTGCATTTCATAGTCAAAAATACTTTGAGCCTTAGATTCTTGTACTGACGAAGATTCTAAAATATCTTTTTCATTTGTAAAATGAAAATATTTTTTATATGTCCCCAGTGTGGGTCCTTTTGATCAAATATGTGTGCGAAAATGGATAGTTTTGTTTTCGAACAAATAACTACTTAAGAAGACTCGTCTAAAGTAATCATTCATTACTTACCATTTCTATTTATTGTAAACACAAAGACAAGTGTATCGGTCGAATTTTCAACATCAATTTATGCAGAAATGAAACTTCGCAAGAAGAAATGATACTCCACGTTTGTGACTTATTTTTTCATATTTTCTGCATATTCGGACTGCACCACCAGTTAAGAAACACCTTTTTCGTCTGTTAGCCGTCAATTTAATGGATTTCACAAGTTAAAGTAAATGAATTATTTTATTATTTGCTTTTTTAGTATCAGTAATACAGGAAAAATAGCGTGTTTCTGGTAACTATCTCTACCATTATTGGTAGATTGTCAAAGTTTCGGGAGATTTTAAATTGTTGGTGATTCGATAACAAAATCTCCGATGTAATTTCATCAGCCTCAATTTTCGTTTAATTTCGACTTTGTAAACTCGCCCTGGGAATGAACCACTACATGTAGTCCAACACTTTGTACACGAGGACATTTTCACACTGACAATGAGAGTAGCTCGGGGATTCATGGCAAATTACCATAAAAGTTTAATTTTGCCACAAGCTCAAAAGCGTTTTGTCATTCACGTGCAATCCGTCACACAAGAGCGTACACCATGCACACTCTGCAAAAAGTAATCTGTGTAGTGAGCCGTGTACTACGTGTAGAACCAATCTCCACTTGTGATTATCGCTTTGTATCGGGTAGGCATGTTTTTAACCAATTTTCAGCAAAGACAATGAAATAGCATTTTATTATAGACTAGAAATTTTCGATCAGTAGTACACAATGGAGCATTTATTTTGCATAATACAATATTAATGAAATTTAGAATTATATTTAATTTGACCATCTTAAATATCTCACTTATTTTTTATGATAGGAAAGAAGGTCAGAGGAAAAGAGGATTCGGTTCAAATGCGGGGCAAATGCGATGATATGCAAACAAATTTTCTCAAAGTCACCTTTCTCGAGTTTTCAAGATCATTGAACTTCTTTTAAATGGGACTACATGTTTTCATTACAACAGTCTTATAGCTCATAAAAAAACAATTTCAACGATTAGCGATATGTTGACCTTCACGTGACCTTCAACGAGAAAATCATGTTGGTATGGGGAGAACATTTTTTTTCATCGCTGAATCTACCATAGATTTATTTATATAACGAAAATATCAAAAATGTTTTTTCTAGAAGATTGAACATTTCTTTTATGGTTGCCATAACTCGAGCCTCGATGTTGCCGCACCATTTCGTCTCTATAATAAGTTCTGCAGAGTTTATCGAATGGTTAATTGCGTTTGACTATTAAGGCTTAAAGTTGTTGTGAAGATCAAGTTACATCACGTCTTTTTAACGTTGAACTTTTTCCAGCTTTTCATTAAATATGGGATAATGTATTCACGCTAATATATTGATCGGTAGACGACGGATTTTATGCACTTATGGCAAAAATGGGACGATAGAAACAGTAAACATATGAAATTTAAAAATATCAATAAACTGCTTTCGGCTTATTACAATAATTAAAGAAGAAAGAAAATTGTCTATTTAGCTCCTGTTTCTTGCAAATGATGCAAAAAATTTATATTCTGCATAAATAATATTTGCAGTCTACTAATCTGTCTTATACTTATCATCAGACTCCGGATTTTATGCATTTCTGACAAGAATGAATAGGTGCGAATTTAAAACACTGAAAATGTTAATCAATTTACATTTTTGAGTATTAATACATTATTTTAACTACATTAAAATGATTAGTGAAAAATATAAATTTATATTTAGCTCGTGCATCATCCGATTGATGCAAAAACTTTTTATTTTGCATAAATATCCGGAGACTACTTATCATAGTGCTACACATTAGTGCTACAAATTAGTATCTTGGGGATTATATTATAATTTTACATTCTATAATAGTTGACCAAATGTACAAAACAGACGCAGGAACAATACTTATTTACAGATAAATAAGCGTATAGGTAACAATAGAATTTAATATAAATACTTTTAGCGACGTACTTAGTAACTGTTAATGATGAACGATCGGCTTTGGAAAGTGTGCATTGGAATTGAATCGCTTTAAACAGTAACGAAGAAGTTGGTGAGAAAATATCCAGTAACTGAACTACAAATTTGAGATGTTCAAGTTCTAGAAGAGTAAGCACGGACTTGCTAATCAGTACTTAATACTCACTGTATTGCGAGTTTTGTCACAGGGTTTAGCGTTACCGAGTAACGAATGTGAATTTTCGTGAAATATATCAATATATAAATATATATATATATATATATATATATATATATATATATATATATATACGACCAAAGACGTGTAACGTTTCAATTTTGATAAAGTATATTTTATTTGTATGGAAATATTTTTATAGTGATGCTCGAATAATAAGATTTGTAATCTTAAACGATTTTTTACGGTCGAGACTATGTAAAATAAAATCTTTATGTATAAAACATTTTGTTTTCAGTGTCACGGTAATTAATTTTTTTACAGACCCACATCGTTTTCGATTCTTATAGAGTAGGGCACGTCGTGCATAGTTACATTACTGTGAATTCGCCGTCCTCGTTTGCCAATCGAGTCGACTAATAGTTTTTTGTACTGTCTCCACCTACGAACAAGAAAACATACACAAGAAATTCAGATAATAGATTCACATTCCTGACTAGGAATGAGCAGAGATGGGTAATACCTGACGAAATAAATATTTCAAAATATTATTTCATATTGCAGATTTTATTTGGCTTATAGAAATAGTATCTAAAATAGGGTATATATTGGATTGGCAAGAAAGTAATTTCGGTATTTTGAGGTGAAATAAAACCGAATTTCTTTATGCAAGCGATGAACTTTAATCAATAAAATATTTTCTTATCTATTCTTTTTGGCGAAAGATCATCGAACGAAAGGGAAAATATCTTATTCATTAAAGTTCATTGCTTGAGTAAAAAAATTGGGCTCTATTTCACCTTAAAATACCGAAATTACATTTTTGCCAACCCAATATTTTCAAAAATAAATATTTCCATTTTAACAATCTGAAACACGAAATAAGATGATTTATTTGAGAAATTTATTCTTAAATACTATTTGAAAAACTTATTGCATAAAATAAAACAAATATTTTATCTGCTATTTACTATTTGCAATACTATTTTACCCAGCTCTGAAAAATGAGTATATTTATGTACTTTCGGTCCAGGACGAACTTATTGAATAGCTCCTCCTTAGTCGGATATTTCGAATCCATGAACAGTTTCACGTGCTCCCAAATGTTCGCTCGATTATGCTCATTCAAAAAGTATCGAGGCACCAAGAAGCATCGTACGTTTGTCGTGGACACTATCCTCCGATTCTCCATGTTCTCACCTATATTTTATCATAAGAGGTAATTTATCTTTCGAAGTACTATTGAAGTTGTAATTCGTGTTATTAAATTTTTTAATATTCTCTGTCTTCATTTCCAAAATATTATAAGTATAAAGACTGTGATCAAAACAAATGATGACTGCGAACATATTAAGGCGGTAGACTCGTTTCCAGGATTGCAAAGGTGCAGGATTCGCGTTCTCATTTCCGATAATACAAAAATGGGAGTTTTCAGTAGTCAAAAACGCGAGATAAAAGATCGATTTAGGCATTTATTTAGTTTTTTAGCTATTTTCATAGCTACATGCGCAGGTGTATGTTTCCGAATAATGGAAATTACGCTCCCGAATAATGCAAATTATTCGTTCGCCTCGTAAACGAAAAAGTAGGACTTTTGAGGGCGATAGCATCCTAGATCGATTTTTTATCTATCGTTTCTGACTACTGAAAAATCTCATTTTTGTATTATCGAGAAATGAGAACGCGAAACCCTTGCAATCCTGGAAAAAGGAGTCTACTCCATTAATGAACATGTACTCGAGTGATGTACATTATGTATATGTTTAAATAATAGTAAGATACAATATGGTAGTAGAATGACAGTAAAATTATCGAAGATATTACCTAAGCCAAAACAGGAGCCTCTTTCAAACGTACAAATTTGCATAAAAATCGTCCGTACGCCTTCTGGATAACATTGTTGAGAAATGGTGGACGGTTCTCTCATCAACATTTCTACTACGTCCGTAATTTTGTGCCATTCGTGTACCTATATAGTAAATTTAGATTATTTACAATAAAGTGAAGTGATAGAAAAGATCTACTTATCGAACTGAAAACTTAAGAAACAAAGAAAGAATGGACATTTTAAGAATAAAAAAGAAAGAAGAATTGGGTAAGGTAATGTAGAGTAAATTGTACATGCAATTGTGAAATATTGTAAACTTAACAATGTTCTTAATTTAAAACAGGTTCAAACTAAAGATAATAAATATTACTCAAATATTTGTTAAAAAAATGTATTTAGATATTTATGTGATATTATATACTACGATGTCAAAATTATTAAAAGATTTATTCATTTAAAATGTAATAAATAAAAAAATTATTTGTTACTGTACTCAGGATTTATCTAAATTAATGCCTACGTAGTTTGTTTCCTTACGCTTGTATACAGTAAACGCCCCTTTACTGTCCAGGTCCGTGGGCACGATCACTGTTCAATGCCTACCCACTCCACTGTCTGCCAATGCCCATTCTGTCCTTCTCTATGTTTGGCTCTCGCATTGAAGTCTCGCTCGGCGCGGTAGGCGCAGTCATAAATCAAAAATAGTGTCCGGATACGATCACTGTCCGTGCAAAACACGTCTGTTGGATAGTAAAGGGGCGTTTACTGTATTTCGAATTCTAATCTGCAGTAATGGGTACGCAATAATTGGTGCATGGCTTTTTTTCGTCCGCAGTAATACATACAAAATGTCATCAATTTTACTTTTTAACATTTTAGAATAATATTCAAATAAATACGATCGAAGCATGATACCGCAGTAATCCGTACAGTTATCCTACGATATTTTAGGTAGATAGAGTTCGTGGGACACACTTTGTAATACAAGATTTCACTTGGAATTTCTTGGAATTTTAATATATGTATAGTACTTACGACGTCCAACAGTGCAGTCGTAATGATACTAGAACGGTCTTGATCGATTTGTTCAGCAATTAATTTTGATCGTTGTGACATACGTAATAATTCCATGGCCGAGGCATGGTCAGCGGGTGCATCGTTTTGGCTGGCCTGCTTTAAAATTAATTTGTTTTTGTTGTTTTTGTTATATGACACTCGTAAAAGAAAGAAGAAGTTTAATCATTTAATTGTTTACATACGCAGATATTTATGTTATTTTTTACATAAACTTTTTGAATTATAGAGCAATAATATTCATAACACATGCCACTGAATTATAAGATATGCAAAAATACTGCTGCACTTACAGTTAGTAGAGGAAAGGTAATACGTAGAATCCGGATTTTTATGCAAAATAAAAAATTTGTGCATGAATCGCAAGGCACAGGAGCTATATATCAATTTATATTTTTTATTAATAATTTTAATGTAGTGAAAATATTATATTAATATTCTTAGTTTTTTAATCTGTTCACTCTTTTAAATTGCATCTACTCATTTTCATAAAATAATGCATAAAATCCGGAGTCTAGTAATACATAATTAAGGAGTGAATGTTGGAAAATGCAATAAAAATGGTACGAAATTCTAAGGCACGATAAATCATTCTATTTATTGTTTTCAATGTCCACTAGTGACACTAGTTAATTCTTCTCTGAATAAATTGGTTTTACTATTAATTTACGAATAGATAAATATTCATCGTTATCGTAATATAACGAGTCTTTCTCCATATAAAATATCAAAAAATGAATGTCGGAAAATATTATTGTTGTATTACTTGCTGTTTTCTTTTGGCGATTTCTGCTTTTAACGATAAAGATTTCACCATCGTTTCAGTAAGACTGGGACGGTATAATTCATATTGTATGTCTCCACTAGAGATGTACTGCTCATGTACGGTCATATGTTCTATGAGACGACATTCGCCTTCTAGCACGAAGTGAACATAATTAACCATTCCTTTGCCGTCACCTAATAAGACCTTAAATAGTTTTTATTCGATAGCTTTATTTGATAGTATTCGACAGTTGTTATTCTTTATAGTATTATATTTTGTATAGTTGTATTTTATAATATAGTATATTTGTAATATTACTAACTATTAGTATTAATAACTTAGTAAATATATTAACTATATAGTCATTGTTGTTGGCTTATCTATAAAACACTACTGTTTCGAGTAAAATCTTAAAACATATCAATGTATGCCATTAACACTAAAGCAGGCCGTTAGAATAATTGATTTGCAATTTCCTAAGAAAATGATGAGAGCATTTTGTGAGAAGCACTATGTTTGAGTTAGTGTTTGGTTGTACAGAGAGCTCTTTCAAACAGAATTATCTTTATATTTTCATTGTAAAATATGAAATTTCAAAGTTCTAATTGTTACATTATCAAATTCCCCAATATAATTATTATCAAATAATATATATTATCACTTCGTGTACTTTATTTTCAGTTATCTATTAAAATGGAATTATTCACATTTAAGTTAAAAGTTAGCGTTCAAACATCGCAGCTGTCCGAGAATCACAATTTACTATTGGGGTTCATCCAGTGGCGTAGCTACATATTCAGCGTCCTGTATCAAGTAGAATCGGTGCGCCTCTTGTTCCTCGAACATTTTTATATAGTTTAAAAACATTTATATATTTAGTTTAAAAACATTTATATACTTTAAAAACATATATGTAATTATTTCGATTTAAAACCTTACTTAATAACGATTTAGTTGAGCAGCTTATTTTTATGGGCTTATTCAAATATTTTTCCAAGTTTTTATTTCGCCCTTTCTAACTTTGCGCCCTCGTGAGCAGAGTCGCCAGATTAAGATCTGTGTCCCCACTGTACCTTCCTCTACTACGACGCTATTCAAACGCAAAGTCAATTTTTCAAGATTAAGATTCTCAAAAAATTTTTTTTGGAACATAGTAAGAACCCTCCAAAGCTTCCAAATCCAAATTATTATTCATTTCCGATTATTCATTGCTGAGATATAACGTTTTGAAGACAAACTTCGTAAAATTCAGATTAAATAAAACATTTAAAATAGTCATCATAGACTATCAAAATACAAGTTTAAATGATAATTTCGTATGTGTCAGCAGGTATATTTTAGGTGTGTAATACTGTTGTTAGCATCTTTTTATCCATAAACAAATAGTGACAAGTTTAAACAATGTAAACTTGGAGGAAGGTTTTACAAAAACGGCACAAATCGGCATAAATGGAACCTTTTGCATATGAAACTGTAGACATTTCTGAATATAGTGTATAAAGTTTCAACTGCCCTCGTCTACCCGTTTGAGTTGTACAACGATTTTAATAAATGGTCACCGGGAGTTTCAGGCGATCCGAACGCTTGCAGTTGCTCGACAAGCGCTCCTATGCGACTGTTAACACGATTTTTAAGATGCTTCTTACGATCTGCCAAAAAAATGTTTCCAACAAAAGTTGATCAGTATTTACATATCTATAAATTTCAATACACAAAAATTTAAAAGAAAATTTTTTGTTTATAAAAATGGAAATCACGACAATTTTTTAAATGTTACTATATATTTCTGACTTTATAATATTATTGTTGGTGTCGAAACGAATTCAACGACCTAGCATACTATAACCTTTAACTTTAAAATAACGCTAAAATTCTTTTGGCCACGAAAAGCGGGTTTCCAGACCATAGTGCGCCGCGGCCCGATCATGTGACGCGTTTCGTCTCTGACGTGCATGTGTCCGGTACTGGCAGAGAGAATGTAACTTTTCCCCCTTAATTCGTGCTCCCTCCCCTCATCTGGCGACGCTGATATTGTTCGTCTGAAGCTGTTTGCTTTAACTGCTCCGCGGCAGCTACGCCACTGGGTTCATCAGTAATACAGATTTGAATATTTCTTACCTCATCAGGGTGAAAGTCCTTCATTCTGCTTAAAATACAGCATTCTCGCACAGTGTCTTTGGTCCAGGTTTTAAAGTAATTGAAATGGATCAAAGCATCTTGCAAAATATCCCACTCACTTGTTAAATAGGGTCGAAGGATCTTGTTGAAACTTTCTTGAGATATAAGAAATAAATCTACAGTAGCTGTCAATGAAATTTTTAAAGTTATTAGATATCTATAACCATGAATTGTCTATTATAGTTCGAATAACATATAACTTTTAGTCAACTTCGAAATATAAAATAGTAGCAGGAAGTATCGGCAATGTACCTGAGCTGGGGAAAATAGTATCTTAAATAGTACAATAGTAAATAATCCTATTTATTGTAAGTACGTGTACAACTATGAAAATAAAATATTTTATTTGATGCAGTAACTTTTGAAAATAAAATAATTTATTTGAGACAGTAATTTTTGAAAATAGTATTGTATTTTGTTTGAAGGATATTGAAAATATTTGTATTTTGTCTTTTTTTATTTTCAATTTCAACTCTAAATATTATTGCTAAAAATAATGGTTCGAATTCAGTACATTTATGAGTGTAAATCGTTTCTTAACGATAAGATACACTGTATGTTTATGCGGTTTCTCAGAGTATAATAACATTGCAAAAAGTAAAATATTTTATTTCAGATGGTGTGTTTCAGATCAGTATTGTGTTTCAGATGGTTAAAATAGAAATATTTTATTTTCTGGATCAAATTGTTGAAATAGAAATATTTTATTTTGAGGTTCGGATTGTTAAAATAGAAATATTTTATTTTCGAAGTTGTATATCTTATTTAAAATACTATTTTCTTTAAGCAAAATAAAATCTAAAATATTGAATAGTATTTGAGATATTTGTTTCGCCAAATAATGCCTACCTCTGCAATGTATATACTACAGGCTTTTCTAAACGAAGTAAGTATTAGGTTGTCACATTTGAAATATGTGATATTTAACAGTAACGTTATAGAAATATAATATCTTTGTAAATGAAACTCGCTGATTAAAATAAGCACCATTGTAATCAACATATTCTGTCAACGATTTACAATTTACAAGTTCTCGATTCGGAAAGAGCTATTACGTAATTAATAATTAAATATTAACTGACGTGTTGTGAAAACTTGTTGGATCACGATAAAGTGATTAATTAATTAATAATTTTGCCAAAGACCCGGAAATTCTTGTGTAATGACGGAGCTATGATTGAAATTTTGTTGAAGCAGAAACATAGTCGCATGTTCATTACGAACTACATTGATGTAATTTAGTTACTTTCCTATGCATAAAGTGACGGTTATAGAAATTATACATATACATATAATACATACTTTTACTGATTACCGTTGCAGTCCTTGGTATCTCATGCAGCAATCCAATTTGACCGAATATGTCGCCAGAAGTTAAGGTACCCATATCGATTTCTTTAGCCTCGTCTAATGTACAAAATTTCCAGCAAAATTAATCAGCGAAATATAAAATTATATTACTTAGCTAAAAAATATCATGGAAAAAAGTCAAAGATTTAACAAAATCACTGTTAACACTAGGTTTACGGGACCCATCAAAATGACGGCTTCTAATATTCTTAATGTGCGATTATTGAGATTGTAAAGATGTTTCCCTGAGGAATTATTTACCAAATTTATTTCTTTTGGAATACATTATTGGAGAAATGGCCAAAAATTTGGATAGACACATTCTTGTTATGTTTATACAATAATGTGAAATAGTTATTTCTAGAGCTCCGTAAACCTAGTGTTAAGTACTTGCAGCAAAATTCAAAACAAAACAAATGTATCATAGGTACAAAATAAATTTTAAAATATTATTAGATTGAAAAAGTGATGGCAATAGTAGAAGGAGTACTATCAAACAATACAACTAAATTGCAGACAAAAGTGTTGTACGAAAAAATAAATCAACATTTTTACAATCGGTTGGCTAAAGTGTGAAGAGTAATAGGGTTGGACTTTCTATATTACTAACCATTTGACTTGGCTACAAGTAACATAAAAGAATTGGAACTTCTATTAGAACTTAGTATATCTCATTATGCGAATCTTTATGCATAATAAATATGTTCTGCATCTGTTGCAAGAAATAGGAATTACTTAGAAATATCTTTTTTTCTTTAATAATTTTAGTAGATCGAAAGTAATATATTACTCTCTTTAATTCTTTCAGTCTATCGATTGTTTTAAGCTGCAATTACTCATTTTTGGGTTAAACTTCACTTCCAAAAGCCAAAAATTTTTCACTTTTCAAAATGTAATCCTGTAGATTTTGGCGAGAGAAGGTCGAAAATCCAAGTTTTAATGTTAGGAGTTCAGTAGTTCAAAAATTACGCGTGTTTAATTTTCGTCGTACATTCATAAAATTCGCGGTCTACAGTAAACGGCCCTTTACTGTCCAACAGTCATGTTTTGCACGGCAGTGATCGTACCCAGACACCGTTTTTGATTTATGACTGCGTTTACCGCGCCGACCGCGTCGAGCGAGACTTCAATAGAGAGCCGAACATAGAGAAGGACAGAAGAGCAGTGGAGTGGGTAGGCACTGAACAGTGATCGTGCCCGCGAACACGGACAGTAAAGGGGCGCTTACTGTATTAATTATTTTTGGGAATTTTTATAAATTCTAGATATTAAGGATTCACAGTTTAAGTGTAACATCAAAAAACTTCACGAACCCGTCCAGCGGTCGATCACAACCCTAGATAAGCTAACTTCTCCGTTTATTATGAAATAGAGATTCTCTGCTTCACGGCCTTGTCGTACGATTACTCGCCCCGGTTTTAAGTATTGGTAAGAACACATCTTGGCTATAGATGTTCTTAAATTTTCCGGGTATTTTCGAAAAGCACGGAATTTTTTGAATAATTCGAATATATACGTAATTTCCACGGAAGTCCTTTCTGCTGGTTTAGTCAAAAGCATAGAACGATCCTTAAATGTAAAATAGTATTTTATTTATTTTAGTTATATGAAGGCATTCAGGAAATATTATGCAGTCTCAGTTATTCTAATTTCACTCTCAGTTATATTGTAGTCGGTATTCACAGAACTTGTCTATATGCACACTATAATATATTCCTAATATATTCCTAAGATGATATCAGGTATGTAGCTGGTAATATTTTGCTGTTAATATTATAAACAATATTTCACTTCAGTGTGTATAACGTCGTAAGAAATACATACTGTATCCGAAACGTCTTTGCACGTCAACGGGTCAAATGCACAATATTTTCTGTTGGAGGGAAATGGCAATGCTTATTATAATTAGACAGAGCGGATCTTTATGCGTAATAAAAATTTTCTGAATTGCAACAAACTGGAACGACAGAAATTTATTTTCTATCTTAATATGTTCACTAGGTTGAAAATAAAACAACAGTATTTTTCAATTTTTCTGATGGTCTTGCCGTTTTAATTTACATCTACTCATTTTTGCCATAAATGCATAAAATCCGCTGTCTACTTATAATCTATTTGACTAACCTCGATAGACAAACCTTTCTTTTCCACTTTTTTCTGCTGAGCCATTCGAATGTTGACTGCCACATCGTCGCTAATTTCCTCAACCACTGCCTCTTCTGTCAACCAATCGATATACTCTAACACGAGTCTAATACTAGCTCGGAAAAGGTAAGTTCCCTTCAATCTGTGTAACTATTTAACATAATTAATTAATTTATGTTACAATTAGACATCAGATTTTTATACAAAGCAAAAGATGTCTGTATTAATTACAAAACACTGGGGATATTAGAAGTGCTCGTAAATAATCACGTTTCTTGATGTCTATATAATTTAATAATATTTATCTTAAACAACAGTTAGTATAGATTAATTAATTACAGATTAATTTCACAGTAAGCGCACTGAATGTAAATAAACTTAAATAGTATATGGTCTACAAATCATGTAGCAATTTAATCATTCTGTAAAAACGAGATCACTTATGGGTACCCTAATTCATAGACATATTCCTTTTCATAATAATTTTAGTGAGTTGAAAAGAATACAACAGTGTTTCTAAATTCTTTATGTTTTCCATTTGATGCATAAAATCCGTAATAGTAAATATATAATAATACTCCATAAATCCGTAAATATTAAAATAAATAATACTCCATTTTACTGTATAGAAAGTAGAAAATTGAGGTTAACCTTCAAATAACAAATGTAGCATAATTTTGACTCACCCTAGGTATAATCATCGACCTCCTCACTAGAATTTCATGAAATGATTCTCGAAGAGAAGTTCCTCTCCTATACATTACTCCTGCCATGTTGAGCACTCACGAGAATGAAGCGGTGTAGAAAAATTACTTTGTAACTTCTTCACAAGCAGACTGTTAATTCATTGGGCTTGACAGCTACAAATATTGTGAATTGATACTCACCGGTAACGAGCACATTGTTTTATCGATAAACGCGTGGAAGATTGCGCATGCACTGTGAATATACAATGAAATTGGCTTCGGGCAAACAATATATGCACAGTTATCCACATTTTTCCGGTGTATGGAATACCGAGAATTATTATGCAAGCATGGTCTCAAATACCTTATTACATCGAATTTACATTAACAATTATCCTATCGCACGAAGAGAATACGATAAAATGTTGAACTGGAAACGGAGTAAATGGACCACTATACCTCAGAAAACTGAGCTAGTTGAGCTATTTAAAACTTGTAAACAAATACTGGTATATATCGAAGTTTAGAGGAATACTCGGAGGCAATTATTCGAAAAGTCCAACAAAAATAACATTTAATTTGGTGTATTTTTGAGATAATGAGCAGATGCAATAAAAAATTGATTGAAGATTCAAGTTTTTTACGAATATAGGAGAAAGTTGTTCAGAATGTTGACCTCGACAACATATTGCAAGGGCAACATCCCGGAGCTGGGTCCCCTCTTATCAATATTTACCGTCATCTTGAACGAATTTTAGTTGGGTGTGGGTTAGGTTTTTGGGGAGGGAGTACCTGGCTCCAAAGGGCAAATTTGGTCATTGGGAAAGATAGAGTTCGCTGGGTCCCATGGAAATCATCGACACAAATTTACTAGACACGGTTTTCACCGACAACATTTCATCGACTCCAGATTTGACTGACAACAACTTTGGCCGACAACGCCTTTAACCGAAAACGACTTTGATCGATAACGATTTTGACCGACAACGAATTTGATCGACAACGAATTTGTCCGGCAACGATTTTTACCGGCAACGATTTTAGCCAACGACAGTAATAACCAACAGTAACATAATACTGTCGTCGACTAAAGTCGTTGCCGGTCAAAATCGTTGCCGGACAAATTCGTGGTCGGCCAAATTCGTTGTCGGTTAAAATCGTTGTCGATTAAAGTCGTTTTCGGTTAAAGGCGTTGTCCAAAGTTATTGTCGGTCAAATCTGGAGTCGGTGAAATGTTGTCGGTGAAAACGGTGTCGGGGAAATTTGTGTCGGTGATTTCCATGGGACCCGAGTTCGCTATAGTCATTCCAACAGTTTTGCGTAAATATCTCGCAAATCAAGGTCGGCTGGCGTAACATATACATATAAAAAAAGTTCAAAATGATGTTCAAAATGATGATCTTAATAACATGTTTCAAGGTCATTGGAATCGGTGAGGGATGCCCCATTCCGAATAATTACCAAATACATTTATTCACAGATATCACACAAGAAACTTAAATACGAAAAGAAAGATAAAACCAAATTGCTGCAGCAAAAATAAACGCCAAAACATTCTGACGCATGTTTTCGCCATTATTCTCTCGTTCGATTTCGATGTCTATTGAAATCAAAATACACGTTGATAAATATGCATACAAATTTATAACGTAATGTAATTGCAGAGGAGTGAGCAACAAAAGATGAAATGAGGAAGATAAACAATACTACTGCAATTATTTACCGCGTTATTATTATCTTTTAATTAATTAGGTACGAATTAATACAAAGTCATTGAAATTAATTTGATTATATATATATATAGATATTTTAATTATACATAGGATTCTTATATTTTATCGTTATACTTATTGGACCATTATTATTTAATGCTGTCATGTATTTGTTTGTTAATCATTATCAATATACAATCTCACGTTAAATTTTAGTATGTACTTTGTATTGTACTCTATTGCATTTTTTATATTAAACTTTTTTCTTCGCACTAATAACTTCCACAGATAATATTTCTTAACCTTTATAGAACACAATTTATTTAACAAATGCAGTGAAAATCGGTTACCGCTTACCCACACAGCATGGTGACCAAATTCATACTAATTAAGTTACTTCCCCATTTTTTGTTTTCTGATTATTTTTATTTAACTTTTAGTTACTTGCACCTCGATTTGTGCAAAATTGCTCGCATGGGGTCTTGTAGGACCCCAATATAATAATGTTTTAATTTAAATAGAACAACTATTTCAATTCTAATTAATTATTTATTTACATTAGGTCGCTGTAAACATTCTTTTGACAGGTAGTTCGACAGGAATTACGCATTTATGAAGACATCGAAATTACCATGACCCCATGCGAGTAACCAAAGGTTAAACAAAATAACTTGTTTGCTTCAAATACCCACAAATAGGTGGGCAAAATCCTAATTACAAAAATTTAATCGTTCTCAGGAAAAGAAATTCTGGAAGTTGTTGAAAAAAACGATCTCGAAAACCTGAACACTCCCTAAAACTGATTTGTCACGAGATGTGTTAGTTAATTTGTTGTTTGAAAGATGGAAAGTGAACGGCAATCGCGATATCTTTGACCCCGCCGTTCAAGACAGCATCCATTGATCGTGGCTTTACCGGTTCCAGAAGAACGCTGACTGGGGATCAGATGCTAAAATTAAAACTCATCAATGCGTGAATAGCCCGGGCAGGTTCGATCGATGGAGATTTAATTAAAACGCAGTCATTCGGTGTTTACTGTGGCCGGGTCGTGTGGAACGTACCTATGTACCTTTATAACGGGCCTGTTCAACCGTGACAGTATGTGGCCCGATATTTCCATCTATTACGAGCAAGGATAGAAATATTACACAGTTCGATGACGTGCGTGAAACTTCGCCGCTTTCCACATTGCCGATTCATTTCAATGGAACAAATGAAACCCATAGACGCGTTCGTCAGCGTCGACCCTTTTTTTTTAGATAATACCGTGATCGACCAAGTCATCGCAAGAAAAGCTTGATGTCGACAAGAATGGCATTGTCGGTTCAAAAAAAAGCTGAATGCTCTCGAAAATTGCGCGTTTTTTCCACCTGTGTAGTTGGCTTCTCGTCGTTGACCTCACTGATCCTGGATATGGCTGAGGGTAGATGACCGTTTCATGACAAACAGCTTACAACAGCTTGTTGGTTTGAGAGTGGGTTTCTTTTATCAGCACATCAGAGATATTTCTTAACGTATGAGGATCGTTATCTCGTAAGTACAGGCAAAGTAAACACGATCGACCTTCCGTATTATTCAGCTTTAAATCTGCTGTTCAACACCTATTCAGGCTACATTCAATATTTGCCTATAATATTGTAATAAAGCGTTTATAAATAAACTTCATATAACATTTTTTTCGGATTTTCACTTGTAGATCATGCTCCTACAATCTTGCCGGAAAAGTAGGAAACACCCTGTATATTTATATCTATCACAGAACCTAGATGCCATTATTTTGCCGTATTGCCACTGTCCCTGAGTTTGTCTATCCCTCTCCTTTAGAGTCTCGAGAATTTCTATAGTTTGTTTTCCTACCCTTCTTTCTTTTTCTATTCCCGCTTCACTGTATCCCTTGCTGTTCAGGTACTCCGTCCTCTCTTTGCTATTTCTTGTAATCTCCCACGTCCCACACCTTTTCTCTTTCCCTCAGGTATTCCTTTACCAAAACTCTTCCCTCCGTTCTCTCCTATAGATAATAATAGTACAGTAGGATTAACCGGCTTGATCGGGAGACAAACAGCCCGGATAAATTAAGGCCCGATGGGTAATCAAGACTCGAGGGAAATAATTAAAATGTACATTGTATTCCAAAATAAATTTTTTATTTTTAAAAGTTTATTTCTCTTCATAACATAATCATAATCATATTTAAACGCATATTTGTTTATAATCGGGCTCCGGTTAATGGAGGTCTTACTGTATTCTTAGAAATCGACGTTCCATAGATAGAAAAGAAAAAGATTTGATCAAAATACTTATTTTCAATGACAAACATACTAATCTCTCCGTAAAGGCTCGAATGAACCCAACATCCGCCGCACGGTAATCCGCCGTCCGAGGGTTAATTTAGTTACCCATATTAGAGTGGACTCGTTTGTCATACGTGTGCGTGTACGGACGTTTGTGTAGATTCAGTGTAACTCGACCGGAAGTGTGTTTACGAAAATCGTGCAGTTATGTTGATCCAGGCACACGGCTGTGGCAAACACGAAAAATTATTCGAGACGCTTGAGCCCGGTTAGCCTGCGCTGTTTACAGGAAAACTGGAGCGTGTTTGCGACTTTCAGTTGTAGTGTCGCCGTCGCAAACAAGGCAGAATGTGCGCGAATTATCGTAACTTTGCCCATTTACGGAGAATCGTAAAGTTGCCTTTATCCTCTTAACACACTCGTTGCCAGATTATCTGGTTGGGCGCATGTCTGGTGCCAAAGCATTTTTAGTTGAGTACTAACTGCTAAGTATGTAGTAACATTTTCACATACTTATTGCACTTTTAACCGTCTACCGACGAAAATTGTTTCTAGTACATTTTTCGATGAAACATCGGCATTTTCTTTGAAACTCCTTGAAACTCCTTGAAATTCCTTGAAAATCCTTGAAATTCCTTGAAACTCCTTGAAATTCCTTGAAACTCCAAGAAATAATTTTTGAAACTCTTGAAATTTCTTGAAACTCCTTGAAACTCCTTGAAACTCCTTGAAACTCCTTGAAACTCCTTGAAAC
>CM052251.1:1125647-1166091 GCA_028455795.1 Lasioglossum marginatum | reverse complement strand
ATGTGAAATAGTTATTTCTAGAGCTCCGTAAACCTAGTGTTAAATATTGATTACAAACGAATCAAATTTTATTTCATCTACATAGAAAAACGTAACATTCATATTTGGTAGACTTTGTTAAAAACCTTCGTCACGAGTCTGGCTCGTCAAAATACGGCAAGGGGTTAATCTTCGTATTCTTCACACAACTAGGGTTGCCATCTATAAAATCGCGAACCCAAGACGGACGGCATAAAAATCCCGGACTTCTCCGTCTGAAACCCGGACAATGATACCATACAATAAAGAAAAGTTTCGGACGGGAAATTCGGGCGAAAAATATATATTTATTACGATAATTGTCAGTAGACATAGGAATCACTTGTCAACTAATGAATTGTAGCGCAAATTTCATTCCGATATCTCTTATGGTTCATGAGTTATAGTAAAATGTTACCTTTCCGACCGCAATAATAAAATAATTTTAAATTCGTCAATTTTAAAGTGTCCGCTTTTTTTATACAAGTAAGAAATAAAATATAAAGTAAACAGTAAGATGGTTCCACTCAACAGTCGAAATAACGATATAATTTTAAACAAAATCATTTACTTCTTCCAATACATAAGGTATAATTATTTTAAGATAAAGTAAAATATATTTTCGGAAATATATAATATAACCAATTTTGAAAATGTTTTATTTATAGGAAGGGAGAGAAGGCAATGCTAATTTACTTCCAAATAATTAAATAATTTTCAACCGGGGATGAAGAGCGTCCTCAGGGAAAATCCACTTTATTTCGAATGGCACTACCTCAAGTAGCCGGGCAGCGGCGTGTACTTGACGCGAGCAAAATATATGGCTGTCTTTGATAAACGGCATAAGAGGGTAACGCCTCCACCGGTGCGGTGACTCGAGTAACAACGATTTACTTATTAATGCTAGAAAAGTCGAAACGTAGCGAGACTATTATCATTGTCACTCTGTGGGTTCAGCAGGTTCATTTCAAAATACTACTAGTCTTTGTTAATAAAAGTTTGTGCGCGATATACTTTATCCCTTAATGGAGGCTTTTGGTTTTCAAGGTCGTTCTTGTACGAATTTTTTCAGAAAAACGATTGAACCTTTTACATTGCAATTTTGCACACGTATTTATTGATATTTACAGTATATACGCGATTTTTTAAAAATAATAACAATTCAAATTACACGAGTTATATATTTTTTTATTTCGACGGTTAGCCATGATTCCGGTCTTTCTACCGATCGGAAATAAAATAATAAAATCGCTTATTATTCAGTTTGAACGCAGTTATAGTCTGTAGAGGTGGGCGGGTATCCAAAAATTTCAGGTTCGGATTGGGGTCCGAACCTGTAAGCCGTAAACTATAGCTATGGAAAAGTGTTTCATTTTCGTCTCGCCGAATTAACACTAGGTTTATGGGACCCGTCAAAATGACGGCTTCTAATATTCTTAATGTGCGATTATTGAGATTGTAAAGATGTTTCCCTGAGGAATTATTTACCAAATTTATTTTTTTTGGAATACATTATTGGAGAAATGGCTAAAAATTTGGATAGACACATTCTTGTTATGTTTATACAATAATGTGAGATAGTTATTTCTAGAGCTCCGTAAACCTAGTGTTAAAGGTCGATTTATATTAGCCAGTCCAGGCCATCGGACAGAATATTATTACCCTGATTTTGTATCCAGTATTTTCCAACGGAAAATCCTGTCAGGCTTCGTTCCGATATTTTTTTTCGAGACTGCCAGGCCATCTAGCTCGAGCGGGTTCCCTGCTGTGCGTGGCACAAAAAAAAGGTTTTTATGGGCTCCACAACTCCTTAGGTAAACTATCGGTAGCTCTCCTTTACAACATCATGGAAATAGGGAACGTTCCTGTCACTTGATGAATTCTTCTTAAATAATAATTTGAAATAATTATTAGAAAATATATTGGACATATATCTTTGTTCTGCAAATTTTTCCACCGGTTCAGATGTGAAAAATTTTTAAAAATACAGTCGTATTCTACGATTCTTCCTCTTTGAAATTCCGTTTTTTTCCATTATTTGTAACAACTTGTTGCCATCTTTCAGGTAACCTGTCAATTCCCGTATCCCAATGACATGTGTTTTCGATGTACAAGCAAAATTACTTGCTTATTTAAAATGCAACAGAACTTTCCTTCCAACCTAATATATGATATCAAAAATTATTGAAGATGCACCGGAAAATAATAAAATATTCATTTTAGGGAAACCAATAGTGTCATTTCGCCCACTACGATACTTTGCAACTGTGCACGCCATGTAAAAATTTCATACGGCACACATGAGATGTGAAACACTCCAGTAACCTCAAACAGCTGTTAGGTTTGAATTGTTTGTTATTTCGGGTCCATAAAATTGCTGAATATTCTTTAGACATTCTGAAATAAGGGTCGACAGCGTTTGTCCTAAAATTACACCTTTCACCTTTGACCTAAAATTTCACCTTTCACGTAGTGAAAAGACATTTTCAATTTGTTTATGTCCAACAAGTAGTAAGTAGTCCAAATCCAATACACTGCTCCATACGAGCGATAGCGGAACAGCAATGGGTTAAGATAATTGCCCACTACTACGCGATTGTAGGGGATGGCAAGACGCCATCTCGTATGGGTCCGAACTGGTGACATTGTATTGATGCGAGCCTGAGAAGAAGGTTCCAAGACAGGAATACGGTGACGTGTTGAGGAACGAATGCGCGGCTGATTGGATCAGAGTGGAGGAGACAGGTTTCACACGCATTTTCGGCTGTTGTCGAAATATTGGCTACAGCGGCCACACTATGTATACACCCACCGCTTGTTAAAGTATATACAGTATTTTATCGATATAAGTCCCCAGCACGGGTCTGCCGAGGGACATTTATGCGCCAGGGATAGTATTCTTTGACTGTTGCCGAACGTAGAGAAGGACAGCCGAGCTCGAGAGGCCTCGGTCGCCGAGAAATATAAACATAACTAATCCTAGAATTTCTAACTTCTTTATTTTTCATTATTTTTTATGGAACTTTCATGAACATATTCGTGGCATTTTTCTAATGCAAAATCATACCAAATATGATATAATTCCGATGATATTTAGTTGTGTAATGGACAATTAAAGTTTCTGGCGCAAGGAAGGACAGCGCATTGGAAAGAAAGAGACGCGGAGAGAAACTTTGCGCCAGAAACTTTAATCGTCCATTACACAAGTAAATATCATCGGAATTATATCATATTTGGTATGATTTTGCATTAGAAAAACGTCACGAATATGTTGATGAAAGTTCCATAAAAAATAATGAAAAATAAAGAAGTTAGAAATTCGGATTAGCGTGATCTCACCAATATACCCGAGCTGCATGATATCATACTTCTCGGCGACCGATGCCTCTCGAGTTTCGCGGCCCCTCAAGGGGGTATACCTCGCAGTAGTGGGGATAGATCTGGGACATTTACAGGCCAGACATTTGGGACATTTATGGATAAAATACTGTATTATGCGCACGACGCACAGTGTGGCCGATCACCAATCTAGCTGTTCAAAATTCAGAAAGTGCTTTTAATGATATCTTTTAAGAAAAATCTTATGGCGAATCTAGGGACGCGGGAGCATCCCGCCCGCCAAGAAAACGAACAGTCCCTGACCCTCCCACCCCCCTCCCTAGCCAGCACGACCAATACACTGTTTACGCGACAGAACAAGTACGGTTTTTCATCCCCCCCCCCATAACTTTATTTAACAACAAAAACTTAATAACTTTATTATTATAAAAGAAAATATAATTATAAAAAGAGAAAAAACTAGACATTACGGTCATTACATGTTCCTTGACATAAAAATTGAAAAATCTTGTTTCCTGAAAGTAAAAATTCCTCATTGTCAAAGATGGACGTATATGGATATGAAACTGGTAAAATCTAATAACGAGGATGAGCAACTATGCTTTTGAGGTTATGATAGGTTCCTAGCAAGTTACACACTTCTAAAGTTTGAAAAGGACTGTAATTATCAAAGAAATTACTCCACTAAATAAGATAATGGATAGTAATATTATATAATATAATACTTACACGTTCCTTTATGTACTCCATAGCTGGTGAGAAAGGTTTTATTACTCTACGTTTAAGAGAACACTACTAAAAGTGAAGATTTCACTAATAATCTGATATTGACCCTTTATCTTCCGGGAGGATTAGCAGGTGCTTCATTGTTTACTTAAAACCAGTTCAACGTCCCTTTAGCCAAATATTTATTATATATGTTTCGAGCTCTCAAACATATAATTAAACGCCACACAAGCGTTGGGGGCAAAGTCCAATTTTCATTTTGGGACTTTTGTAATAGCTAGATTGGCGATCGGCTATACTGTGCGACGTTGGTCAATGGACTGTACTCGACTATACGATCGTGTATGATTAAGCAGTAAGCAACTGTGTGTTGACAGGCACATTATCTCTGCACTCGGAGACACTCGTCGAGAATATTTTTCGGGTGGCCTGGCAGGCTCTGGCATAGGCATCTCCTGGGGTGTAAAAGGAAGTAACGTACCTTAAAGGCATGTTTATACTGGGAGCACGGCGCCGGGAGCCACGGCTAGCATAGGCATCTCCCGGGGCGAGAGGGGTGTAGAGGGGAGTACAGAGCCTGAGTACTAGCCGTGGCTCCCGGAAACGTGCTCCCAGTATAAACGTACTAGCCACAGCTAGCATAGGTATCTCCACGGCTAGTACGCAGGCGCTGTACTCCCCTCTACACTCCTCTCACCCCTGGAGATGCCTATGCTAGTCGTGGCTCCCGGAGCCATGCTCCCAGTATAAACGCACCCTAAAAGATTTCGGGAACCCCTGGGGTTAGGAAATGACACGATCTTCGGCATTTGGCCTTTGTGCGAGCCTCTCGAAACCTCCTCAAATTACCTTCGGACATCGTTGCCCCTATTTCCATGATGTCTTAAAGGAGAGCTATTCGCCTAAAGGAGTGGGGAGCCCATGGAAACCTTTTTCCCGTGTTCGCACAGCAGGGAGCCGTCAACCCGCGCTCGAAATTTATGACTTTTGGCTCCGGCGCCCGGTGCCGGCGCCACTGTATGAGCGCACCCTAACAGAAATGTATAAGGGCTGGTAAATAGCGCCAGTCCAGCAAGAATTCTTATATAAATCGACCTTTAGGGGAATCAGGTTAGTCGTCAGAGGACGGGCGGATTAGTCAGTTGTGGAGGATCGGTGAAAGACCAAGCGACAATCTCGAAGCTTTGAAGTGTGCGACCAGATACGCACACGTACGTATATGCGCGAAAGTACATTATGATTTAATTAAAAGCAAACCCGTCGTCGGTTTGGCGCAGGCGACCGCGGTAACTCGGAACACAACGGGGCTTCGTTTTCATTTATAAAGTCGACCAACGTTTGCGGACGTAAAACTGTCGGCAAATTAGCGAACCCCTGTCCCTCGTCGCTTCCTCTAACATGCAGACTCCCGACTTGATAAATTTCTCAATTATCAGAATTAATTAAATTTGTTGGCCGATGTTGCGCCGGTTTTGCCTGTCGCTGAGCGCCCGGATTAACGGCGGAAAAAACCGCAGTTGGATCCACAGAACAAATATACATTTCGATAGCGGTAATTTCAGTTATGCTAGCTAGCCCTGGGCCTGTTTATTCTGGAATCGTGAACGGACAACGGACAGACGACTTCCAGTCGATTCGATAGCAGGGTTGCAGAGTAATCCTCCTAACCGGGTTACAGAAGACTTCTGTAGCTCGGCTAGGTTAAAATGCCTATTTCGGTATAACCGATATTCCACCGAAACCGAAATAGATGATAGTATTTTTCGGTTTTTACAATGCACAGGATGCATGGAAACCATTTGGACATATTAATGATCAATTTTTTATATATATTCTGGGAGCAGAATTACGTGGGCACCCTTTAACCCCTTGCCGTACCTTTTCTTTTACAGTTACAATGATTAGAACGTCTCTATGCACAAAAACGTCTGCATGACAAATGGCTACATTTATTTTAATGCTTAAATATTGATTACAAACGAATCAAATTTCATTTCATCTAAAATGAAACGCGTAACATTCATATTTGTTAGACTTTGTTAAAAATCTTTAAAAACCCGGCTCGTCAAAGTATGGCAAACGGTTAAAAACTAATAACTTTTTTACCCAGAATTTTTCTACGTAAGAAACACTCGTCTAGTTTTTCTGGCTGAAGCAGAAAAAATTCTGAAAGTTGGATTTTCTGCTTTTCTTTTCGAAATCAAATTTCTCAAAAACTGAAGCGGATGGCGACCAACGGGTTTCGGATTCGTGTTCTGTAACAAAAAAAAATTTAATTTTGTTGACCATGGTGTTAAAGCGTCAGCGTATCCTTTTTCTCAAGAATGCAAAAGCATCAAGAGAAAACGAATGAAAGAGACAATAACCTTTCTTAATGAATAAGTAAGGTAATTCGCGCGCGTTCGTAGTCAGGGCGGTTCCGCTGCACTAACATTCTTATTCCGCGAATAGCCGTGGACTAAACAGTTTAACGAGGCCTCGCGAGTCACGAAAGCGTCAAATACCCGGGCTTGGGTACATTAATTTTTTGGCCCACTAATTACCTTCCCTTTTCAGCAGAAAACTTGGCGAATAGAAGCCGACGGAGGTGAAAAAGAAAGAAAAACAAACTTGAACGGAAGGTGACGTTTAATACGAAAAGATAAATCTTCGGGCGGTCAGGGTAGACGTTAATGCCTCGACAAGGGTTGTATATTCGAAGGAACGGTCACACGCGGTCTCGGTGCATTTCCAATTATCATTATCTCGTTCTTCGTTCGTCGGGATGCGAACCGTCGCGTCGCTCGGTCGCTTGTAATGTTCGTTTTGGCATCCCGTTTGTTTAACTTTTTCGCCCGGGTCGTATTTTACACACTGCATGACGCTTCACCTTTCCCTGTTCGAGACCTCCTTCGTCTCCGTCATCCTACCTACTCCCTTCACCTCTCCATTCTTTTCCCTCCGTCACCGAACCGTACCACACATCGCGACTACTTTTTCCTCCTCTTGGACAAAAATTACAGTTTCCACGGAGTTTCGTCGTTAAGTACAGCCTGCACATCCACGTTATAATGTCGGCCGCGCCTGTGTCCCTACTGACAGAACTTACAGGGTCCGGTAATACGTTTTCCATTACTACTGGTCGAGCCTCGTAAAATGCTCGATTTAACTCCCGACCCGTAACTGCGACAGCCGCGAACAAAAAAGTATCGTGTCACCGAATTATCTAACCGCTTACCCCGCGCAAAAGAGAGTGTCTGATTTTTTTACACCTGCATTTTCAACGTCGCTTATTCCATCGGATTTCGCTCGTTTATTTTTTGGATATCGAGCTCCTCTGATAAGAAATAGATGTATCGAGAGTTCCCCCAACTCCGGACGCCAACTCATACCAGTAAGTAGCTGCAGTGTCAAACAAAAGTATTGGCACAGCCCGGATGTACGCGAAGAAAAGGTTATATACTCGGCGGGTTTCCGGTTAACTGAGACGGAGATATACAGTGAGTCACAAAATTATTCGCTCACTCGCTAATGCGGCAAAGATGTACGAAACAATCAGGCAACGCAGGGTATTTTTCAATCTTTTATTTGGATATACATAGCTCAAAGTTTAATTCAACAGAATCGTAAAAAAAAAATTGCGTAATTTTCATTTATTATTAGAGAAATATGAGTTTTAAGAAATCTTGACCGTTTTTCACGCCACAAAATTATTCGCTCACGCCACGAAATCCACTGAAACAAATGCAATTTACAAACTCTGAGAGGCATTTGTTTCTGATAGTTGCTAAAGAGAGTCAATATAACGTAAACAATCGCTCAGTAAGGATCTATTTTCATCTATTTCTTTGATTTTCAAGAATTCGTTACAATGGGTAGAAAAAGTAAAGAAACTAGTCTAGAGATTAGGGAAGTTATAATTTTTCATTGGAAAAGTGGAAAATCCATCAGAGAAATTGGAAATATCGTTTGTAGAAGTTATTCAACAGTACGTTATATTATAAAACGATAGAAGAAGGACGAATAATAAACAAAGCTGGCCGTGGTAAGAAAAAGATATTGAATTCCTCAGAAGAGCGTTTTGTTGTGAGAGAAGTTAAAGAAAATCCGAAAATAAGTGCTCCCAAAATCAATACAAGTTTGAAAAATTTTAGTGAAAAAGAAATTTCTGATGAAACAGTACGAAGAGTGTTGCGAAAGAACGGGTACAACGGCCGCGTAGCAAGAAGAAAGCCTTACATAAGCGAAATTAATAGGAAGAAAAGGGATCCCAAGAACCTGTGTAGCACAGTCAAGCACGGAGGTGGTCATGTGATGGTTTGGGGTTGCATTAGCTATCACGGTGTTGGGAAATTGCAGATGATTGAGGCTACCATGGATAAAGTAATCTACATGGATATCCTAAAAAAAATTTGAAGCCAAGTGCGGAAGTAATGGGGATTTCAGAAGTGTTTCACTTCTACCAGGACAACGACCCCAAACATAAATCGAGATTGGTACAGGAATGGTTACTGTATAACTGTCCCAAAATAATGCAAACTCCGCCTCAATCTCCCGACTTGAATCCTATCGAGATGGTATGGAACATGCTGGACATAAAAATTCGTAAACATTCAATTACCAATAAAAAAGAGTTACAAAGCAGATTACAGGAGGAATGGCCAAAAATAGACAAAAAATATTAGTAGAATCAATGCCCAAACGTCTTGCAGAAGTCATAAGACAAAAAGGATATCCCACCAAATACTAATATTGTTATAATAATAGTTAATCTAAAATGAGCGAATAATTTTGTGGCGTGAAAAACCGTCAAGATTTCTTAAAACTCATATTTCTCTAATAATAAATGAAAATTTCGCAATTTTTTTTTACGATTCTGTAGAATTAAACTTTGAACTATGTATATCCAAATAAAAAATTGAAAAATACCCTGCGTTGTCTGATTATTTCGTATATCTTTGCCGCATTAGCGAGTGAGCGAATAATTTTGTGACTCACTGTAATTAATGAGTCCACAGTTAATATAAACGTAGTCTTTGACACTTTTTATCCCCATGATGCGTAGAACACAATGCAATAATAAAAAAATTTGACCTTGAAATTCAAGGTCAAGGACAATTTTGCGGAAACTTTTTTTCACAGATTTTCACCGATCCGAAGATCCAAGACGCCTATGGCATTCAAGACCAAACATTTCTTTACACCCTGTACAAGGTTGTTTATTGTCGCACAAGAGACAGGATTAGTCGCGTATCGACAAGTTAGAACAAAAGTAAGAGTTACGTGGAGATGTGCGATATAATGCAAACACTGTGCAAGAAGTGGAACGGTGACCGAATTAGGAAACCTTAAGCTTATACCATATACAGTAAAGTCGCGATCTAGCTCCTCATCGGCTGTTCCTAGCAGGAACAGAGATCGTGCAGGTGTACGGAAACTATTTTTTTATGACTGCGTCGACCGCGCCTACCGCGCCGAAAGTACAAAGGATGTCGAACGTAGAAAAGGACAGCGTGTAAACAGGGACCGCGCGGAGACCGAGGCAGCTTCTTTTCCCTTCGCGGGGATGCCCCAGCGGAAGGGGTAGGCGAAGGGACAGTGACCGTGGAAATCCTCAGGGAGCTAGATCGCGACTTTACGAACAGGAAACCGGATACCCGCCCAACCGTACTAATTACTAATCTAGTTTTATGTGTAATTTAAAATAGAGGGTATGTATTTTTTGTTTTTTGCCATTTGATAATAGCCTGTGAATTCATATTTTTCCATTGCGTGCCATCAAAAGTTCCATAAACTTTTACAGCATTTTGAACTATAAAACTGTGATGCCATTAGTTATTATTCCTTTAGTTAGAGCAGGTACTCCAGGTAATAGTGTGTCGAGGTAATAAAATTTTATGGTCAATACTGTCTATGACGTTTTATGACTTCAAGATGTAGGTAATTATATTGTATCACACCTTCGCTGTGAAAACGACTCAATCAGAAAACGCAATTTTGTGTTGCAGAGACTTGACCAATTATAAAAATCTCATTCATTTATCTTCACAATTTGACATCTAAAGGACAGTTATGTCGCTCTTCTTGAATTATTTGGCACTGTGCATACGTAACCAAGTATTTGCTTCAAAAATCAATAGTCAGAAGCTCTTGTTTGGTTTTACGCGTACGCGCAATGTGTGTATGAAGATTTACTGTACAATTAAATAATAGGAAGGATGTAGTCGCGAAGATACTAATTTAGGTACATGCACCAGTAAATAAGTAATAAATAAATAAAAAAACAAATAATAAAAATATTTTTACATGATCGGTATGCTATTCTATTTATTTTACGATGATTACGTGTCCAATGAATATTACTTTTACTGAAAAATAGTCGGGCTATTGTAGCACAAATACACAATTTATATGAATTTGCTGAGTGTCCCAATACTTATGGATGAGAGAGTAGAATAATGATTGTGGACAGTGTATATTTCGCGAGAATACTACACTGATTAATTCGAAGTAAAAAGCATGAGTGCCATACGAAATATGTATCGGTGTTTGAATTTCTTCTGGGGAACATTGTAGAGAGACGGTAGGTAGAGATGAAAAGGAAATTCTTTTTACTGTCGTCCTTTCCAGTTCCATCAACAATTTCCATAATCGCAACAAAATCTAAAGGAAGCAGCAGCGTCCTCGTTTCCATCGGGCCTGGTTTAATCACATCCTCGCAAATAAAAGAAGGCCATCGTCTCGACTTCGAAGCTGGCAGCTATTGCAACTTTAATCTCCTTTTGTGTTCCTCAGCTGTTGATCCTAGACACCATTCAATTATTCGCGCTGCCCGTCACCTTGTCCGGTTTAATTCCGTCGACGGAGCGAGTTTTTCCGACGAGGGACGACGACGGAACAGGGAGTCATCGTCGAGGGCAATCATGCTCCAAGGACCTGTCGGCGTTCCAACGAGAACGGTTGTGTGGAACGGTAAGACAACCTGGCCGAAATTACGTGCGAGTTGCAATGGACCGGAGTGCTAGACGATGCTGTTGTACACAAATGGGCTGTACGAGTATTGCGTCGGGCTTTTATAGGGAAGCTCATTCAGCCATTATAATAATTAGTCCAGATTTATGCTGATTGGAAGCAAACCAATCATAGTAGTGCACGGTTAAAGTATATACATAGTCGGATGGGGGGGGGGGGAGTCAAATTCTTCTGTCCTGCTTAACAAAAAAAAATTACGAACATTCTACCTAATAACGATTGCGAATTTTTTTCGAATTTCTGATACCAAAATCGATTTTTAAAATTGCTGATTTTATTTTATATCGAGTCCTGAGTTCCGCTGAGCGTGGCATTGGCATTGGCCGAGCCGGAGTTCGTCCATTGTAGCTGTGCTCTGACTGGTCTGTTTTTCGTTAATAAATTCTTAACAATTCATCGCTCAAGCGAATCAATTGTTGCTGGTAGCGATCTGCATTGACAGTCTGGTCGAGTTGAAGCAACACACCCAAAGCAGAATAAATCATTTTAGTGGCTTCGTAAATAACAATAAAACTTTCCCCTATGCAATTTGAAGCAGTATAAAGAATGTACAATCATGTGAACAACAGTCTTTTGGTGATCGAGATAGAAGAAAAATAGTCTTATTTTTACTTTTTAGGAAGAATGTTTTTTCAAATCTCGAGATTATAAAAATATGGGAATGATTGACAATTTTGTTTGCTCGAATTGTCAAGTTGGCAAGAAATTAATTTCGGTATTTTAAGGTGAAATAGAGCCCAATTTTTTTTATCCAAGCAATGAACTTTAATGAATAAGATATTTTCTCTTTTGTTCGATGATCTTTTGCCAAAAAGAATAAATAAGAAAATATATTATTGATTAAAGTTCATCGCTTGAATAAAGAAATTCGATTTTATTTCACCTTAAAATATCGAAATTACTTTCTTGCCAACCCAATACAAATTTATTCAGAGAAAGATATTTATTTTAACGTATTTTAATCTCATTGCGAAAAAATACCGCAGGAAAACGTACACCCGCAGTAATGGGTATATTTACCCTATCACCAAAATTGTTGGTGTGTTCAGTTTTGCTTGTCACTGTTTATCCCTGATTTTAATAAGCGGTAGATACTGTTGTTTGTTTCATCGGTTATTTATCATCAACGGTAAACTTTGGTCACGGGTGAGCACTGCGGCAGTCAGCGTGATAAACTGCAGCTAAAGCTTTCTTTATGTGTCACGAGCCTAAAGGTATTTAGGTAATCGTTCTCATTCCGCCTCCGCAATAACACTTTGCACACACCCGCGGCAGGTTTACGTGTACACTACTGTACATGCAGAAAGAGGAGGCAAACAGAGAGCAAGACCGACAGGGCTCCCCCTCCGGTTTGTTTGTTCTGGTCGAGAGTTTCGCACTCTTCAGAGTAAATGTGATCCGCGCTATCCTTTTCTCCCCTCTGGACCGTTGCCAGTCGTTTTCAAAACTTCCATCCATGTTTCTCTTTTCCATTCGTTGATCTCTCATCGACCCTCATTTCGAGTCTGACATGTGATTCTCTCGGCTACGATATCGCCATTCCCACAAACTCCAACCCCTTCTTATCCAATTCAGCCCCATTCCGATCTTCTTAGATCCGCTAGCGCCGCTCGAACTTTCCGGGATGTTTGAACGAAATATTTCGACGCGGCCCTGTGCCGCGCCACTCCGAATAAATGCCGAAACGTTCGAGCTCCCTCTTTGTTTTCGTCGTAGCTGACGGCTGTTGTTTGATCGTGGAAATATGCTTATCGCTCAAGAGTAAATATTGGAGCCGGATGGGAAGTCCTAAACGTGCAATCGAACTTCGAGGAAATCCCAGCGTGGACCCGTACCTTCGCTATATTTACGCTGTATAATGGCGAATTTCGAACTGCATGTTTTGCTTTGTCCCATTGTGTCTACGGCAACCCGTACCTTGCGCTTCTCTTTAAACGTTCCTTGGGATTCGACGGAACCTATTTTTCTCAATACACGAGGTAGATGATTGAAAAAGTTTGTGCTCGTTTTTCAGAGATTTCACAGATTCGAAAAAAGACTACACAGTGTTCACGGAAGGGGAATCCACCTTCCTGTGAAACGTTGAGACTTTCAAAAAATGGTAGTGGCTATTCTATTGGGTTGGCAACAAAGTAATTTCGGTATTTTGAAGTGAAATAAAAAACCCAATTTTTTTATTCAAGCAATAAAATTCCACTAATGACGATGATCTGAAATCGCACTTGGATCAGTTTTTGTCCGATAAGGACCAGAAGTTTTATGAGCACAGAATTGTGAAGCTACCAGAAGATGGCAAAAGATCATCGAACAAAAAAAATTAGGTTTTATTGCACCTTAAAATACCGAAATTACTTTCTTGTCAACGTTTTCGACTTGTTTTTTAAAATGTAGAGTCATCGTCTTTTGGTTTGCACCCAGAGTCGCCAGATGAAGGGAGGGAGCACGAATTGAGGGGACAAAGGTACTTTCTCTCTGTTAGTACCGGATTAGTCACGTGACATTTTGACACATGCATGGCACAGATGAAATGCGTCACGTGATCGGGCCGTGACAGAAGCATGGAACAGATTTTTATCCGCTGAATATTGCAAAAACTCAGAGATCTCCAGCGGGGGAGTTAGTTGGTTGAATATCCTACTGGTCGATACCGAACTAGATTCTGTCTTAAATAAACGTGTGTTATTTATAATAGATTGTCACTATCAATACGCCTTTCTCCGGTTTATTTCTTCAATGGATTGACCAAAAATTAGAGACTCTCAGTACGTAACCCAGTCACCGGGATTCCCTTGTAAGCATACTATCATTCGCAGGACTGTAGTAAAAATTGATTTTCAAAAAGTCTGTAAGATTTGGCACAAAAAAGAACAATGGCGCCGGCCACATCGGAATGTAAGTGCATCATAAATAATTCGATGTTTCTAATCATCATCATGATTAAGAGCCACGTTGATATCAGTGTCACGGGTATCCTCTCTGTTGTTTCGTTTTTCAGCGTCGAGGCAGATCGGTCGTTCGCGGCATCTGTCAACGTTTTCATAATCGTTATGAGCAGACCGAGTCCCGGCGGCTTCGGAGGTCGGAAGACAGTGTATTCTTTCCATTTAATTCCCGGTGCTCACGAGCTGTTTAATGGATCCGCGAGTACGGTAGTTACGCGGGGGAACGCTGTCCATTAACAAAACTGTCGCGAGATTCGGGGCAACTTCCAGCGTGACACATCGCCGCGATATTTCACCGGCGAATTAATTAATGAATGCAGTATTTTATCGCGGGTTCGCGAGTCTTGACCCACTCGCAACTGGCGTCGTAATTTGTAACCGGAGGGGGCCATCGCGATAGATATCAAACCTAACAAGTTACGCAACCGGTGCCATGAAATTACTGCCAGCCCACGTTGTTGAAGTGAGAGGTCATTTAGATCGGAACCGTGCGAATTAACAACCGAATGATTGTGGTTCTACGCTCGCCGCTTTTTTCTTTTAATTCGAGGTTTCGCATGATTAACACGTCGACCACCGTGGCCGACGCGACGCCGAACAATTGGGTATGGGAATAAGTTTCCGTCCTTTTGACAGATGTCGTTGTACTCAAGTACCGATCGCGTATTTGATGGGACGTAGTACATGTTTTTGAAAGGTGTGTGTCTAAGCTTCGAAACGCAGTTAGTGGCAATTGTTTGGAGCGTGAACTTTGTTCCAAGTTATGTTGCATTATTTTGTTTTAAAGAAAGGTGACGCGGAAACGCTCTGCTTGCTCGTGGATATTTATGGGGACGATGCTCCATCGAATACAAGTTGTAAAGAATGGTTTCGGCGGTTTAAAAACCATGATTTCGACATAAGGGACAAAGACCGCGATGGTGCGCCAAAAAATTCAAAGGTACAGATTTGCGAGCATTACTTGATGAAAATCCACGTCAAACACTTGAAGGACTGTCAAACGTTCGAATGAATTTACTTTCCATTTGTATTTCTGAACAAAGAGCTTTTTTTCAACAAAAAAGGGCGAGAACTTATTCCCATACCCAATATTTAATCATCTGAGCAAACATTCTATTCGTAAACAGTATACAGCATGTTTGTATTTGTACTTTCCTTATGCAAACTCGAACAGTTTTATTTTTGCGTAAGTATATAAATAATTTCTGTTGTGCTATAATCGTATTATTTGTCAATTATGATTGACACGTACATATACAGATTTTATACAGGATGAGTCTCGTAAGATGACGTCTTCAAATAACTTAGGAGTTTTTCGAATAAATGTTGCATGGTTTCCAAGGCGATATACAGTTCTGTAATGTGTTTATTGTTACTTTGCTTTTTTATCGAGATCTGAATTAAAAATATTGGCCATTCCATTTAAAAAACTGAAAGTGACAGCCCATATCTCGATAAAAGAGTAAAGTAACAAAAAATGGATTTCAGCATTGTATGTTCCCCTGTAAACCACGCAGCATTTGTTTGAAGATTTTATTCCTACAACAAATAACTTAAGAGTTATTCGAAGTCGTCATGTTACGAGACTCACCCTGTATATTTCTGACATCATGAGAGATAGCTGTAATAATAAAAGTGGGCTAACACACATTGCAACTAATAAATGCTGGAAAATGAAAGTTTATCACTCCATGCGTAATCAGAATACGTATGTAATAATAAAGATAATAAAAAGTGCAACCATTTGAGTTATTAACAATTGTTGGGTTAAGTAGAACTTCTAATCAGATAAACATAAAAGTATAATAAAAACGCGATCACATCCATCACTAACTAATGTTACTCACTGTAGAAAACTGTTTGCATCGCTTGTTTTCCGATCGATTTATTACCGTATGACATATCAGCCATAACACGTGTTTTAGGTTGTTGATCTGTTAAAATAGTGAACAATGAAAAGGAGGAAAAGTGTGCCAAAGACCCAAGCATCCGGAAAGGAGACCAAACCAGCAGATGAAAACTCATGGCGTGCCGAATTGGAGGCAATCTCCATAAACGACGACAACTGGTGGTGCATCGTAACCATGATGGTTGAAACGACTACTGAGCACTCCAGGTGCGTGTCGCTTTTCAACACTGCTGCTGAAGAGGGCAAGCGGAAAGCTATCTACTCCCTGAGCTTCCGACAAATGCTGGCCACCGTAAAAATATTATCAAAACCGAGTCTAGACAAATGCCCAACTATCCAGGGCGTTTGCCACTATGCTAACAAGCTTTTAATTAACGAAAATGTTATGATACCAGCTTGGTTAGTCGCTCAGATCATAAAGCTTTTGATCTATCGAATCAAAGAAGAGACTATTGGTATTATAAAAAGGATGGCTGATCTCGAACATGAGATAGACGAAGAGTATAAGATCATGCAGACCGTGGCTGACTGGGGTATGAGTCAATTTTATTAAAACAGAAAATTTAATTCTGTTTATTTGTTTTCATTGATTCTTCATGTTGGATCATTTTGTTTACAAGAATCACATTATTTTGTCATCACTACGTTGCAAATCTTTATACAAAATTAAAAATTGCCTGCATCGATTACGAGAAATAGAAACTAAATCTAATGTTATTTTTTCCCTTAATGATTTTAATAGAGGAGAAATCATATATTGGCATCTTCAATTTAAAAAATTTTCCGACAATATTGAATATCATCTTCTCAGTTTTGCTATAAATGCATAAAGATCCGCAGTCTAGTCATCACCTTCAGTTTAAATGTGGTGTTGATAAATTTGAATCAACAAGACAACATGCAGGGTCATTCATGAAAATGTTAAGAGAACAAATCATTTTTATGAACATTAAAAAATACGAAGCAACACATAACGTTGTGTAAGTCTTTTTTAATGAAGTAGTGTAGCTTGCATGAAGTTGAAGGTCACGCGAAGGTCAACAATCGCACATCGTTGAATTTGTTCTTTTTACGAGCTATAAGATTGTTTCAATGAAAATATGTAGTCGCATTTGAAAAAACATTGATGACCTTGAAATCTCGAAAAAAGTACCCTTGAGAGAATTTTTTTCTCTGAGCTTTTTCGTATCATAAAAAATAAGCAAGACTCTGTATAACATATAGAAATCAGTTACTTTCGGAACCGTTTTACGTCGTGCTAATTCGATTTGGAACGAACTAGGTCAACCTGGCACGAAGTCATTTAACGCGGAAAGACTGAACAATAAAGCGATCACGAGACTGCGAAAGCAAGGGGAGGAATGGCGGGACATGGTGTATGTGGACGACGCGCCCCTTAATGGTCCAAATCTTTATATAATTCTCTCAGGCTTCCACGATCCGGACCTGCCGGAGCATTTAATAAACGCCGGTGTGCCTTTAAGCTTCATAATGCGGATAAAGAGATCAAACAGAGATTTGGATCAACTGGCGGAGTACGGGACGGTCCAAGAGTCCGAGAAAGCTCGTAACGTGTACCGTTTCAGCGTATATACCTGCAATATATTCGATCTGTTCCCTTTTTGGACGAAGATCGAGAAGCGAATGATGGATCCGGAAGCGCATCCGGGTCTGCTCGATGTCGCAATCGTACTTTTCTGTCCACCTGAGTTGCCCGAGATTATCCAAGACGACGAATACGAAGATCTCAAGAAGGATCTGTACGATCAGGTTTCGTATTTCATATACGATCTCTATGATCTTTATCGACAACACAAGAATTATTTGAAGAGCATGAGGATCGAGACGGCTGTAGTCGATGACCCCGAGAGGAAATGCGACACGAAGACTTACAGGGCGCTGTTAGACGCTGTCCCGCAGGAATGCATTTCCCTCCCGTTGATACTGTTTGCCATTCTGACTCAAGTCGATGTCAACGATAGGGGAAACCTGATCGAGGGGATGATCGAAGAAACGGACGCTCCGAACGGTCAACAAGTATGCTTCATTTATGCTGTTTTATATTTCTAGATACAACGGGTGCTCAAATTATTAGGGATAGTTTTGGGCATAATTATTAATTATAATATAATTATTAAGCATAATTATTAAATATAATATAATTATTATTTGAACTAGTCTTTGTCATATTTGCTCCTGTTACATTTTTCCAGCACTAATATTAGGTGTTTGCAAATAAGTTCTTTCCCCTTTTTTTTCCAAATTCAAGATTTTATTACATAAAACGTAATAAAGTCTTGTCTGGTGATTTCCAATCTTTCTGCCAATTCTTCTTGCGTCTGGGTCGGATTATGGTTGAGCAATTCCTCTAACTCACCGTCGTCAAACTTTCTCGGTGCATCTGAATGATCGTCGTCCTCCAAATGAAAATTTCCGATTTTAAATCTTTGGTACCACTTTTTGCATGTTCTGTAAGATACAGCGTTCTCACCCAGTGTCGCACAAACCATTTCAGTAGCTTCAACAGCTGATCTCCTAAGCTGGAATCCAAAGAGTAAGCAGTGACGCAAATGATGCTTCTCGCACGCCACATTGCTTGAAATTGTTGCATAGGACTGGGAACTCTTAGAGCGCTCATTACGATTCTTCTTAAAGCTAGAAGGACGTTCTTTCAGATGGCACCAAAATCGGGAAGTAATTCGAATTCAGTCAGAAGTCATCGTAGGAAAAAGGGGGAAGGAACTTATTTGCACACCTAATACATCAAAGAATATGAAATAGGTGAACGTCGACATGCAAGAGGAACCTGAAGCGACAAAAGACCTTGGCGTATTTATAGACGAAACAACACGGACACTCAACGCGAAATACAATTTGGACAAAGCAGACAGTGACAGTTGCAAAGAAGAACCGATCACCCATATCGAATTAACACTCCGCGAAGATCCCCTGACCGAAATGACCCGTTTCTTCGACGACTGTACAAAGTCGCTCGTCCTGGATTCGGCTGACTTGACTGACGACATCTTGCCTATCCTATGGCAGCCAAACATCATGGGTTTGCACGAAGAACACATAATTACCGAGAAGAATCGCGATAAGTACTCCCGGCATATCAACAAAATTCGTCAGCACTTCGACACCATTGCTAGCAGCGAGGAAGTCATCCACAGTTTGCACGTGTTAATGTTTGACAGTATGATATTCGAGTCGGCGCCAGACTTGATTCATCCCGTAGACAGCGGCCTGGAAGCAGACAAAATTGCAAGCATTCTAAATACCAATTGGTCTCAGACTTCAACGAAACGGAGCAGGTCGGTCCCAAGTTTCACCTCCAAATTTGACGAACAAATACAGTTCTACAGCGACGGCAACATTGTATATGGCAAGGGCTTGCCATCCGCCGTTGATTGTGCCCCGTTGTTCGCGATCATAGACCCTCGAGAGCTGTTGGTCCCTGGCTATTTGGAGAAGAATGTGTTCAGCTTGAAGTATAAGGACACGGGCGGACTGAATGAGTTCAACGATGTAGAGCTGTTATCAAAATCGGTTTTTCTGCAACGCGTCCAAGACTGTGTGGCCAAGTACGATAGCTGCGGCACAGTTTACTTCGAGCCGACGGATTCCGTGCTGCTGCACTTCTGTGACGAGTGGAAAGCTAATGGGGTGACCGAAGAAGAAAGAATGTTCACCATTCGGACACCAGTGAGACTTCGTGACTTCTGCGAGCACGTTGCGCCTGAAGAACAAGATTGGATACGCCGGGAAGACCAGACGTACAGATTGCTGGCCAGCGAGTCGTTGAAAAGATTGATGAAGAAGGCAGCGGAACTTAACGATGAAAAGCTGCTATTTGCCGACGAGGACTTCATCCTGCCTTGGTCCCTCAAAGCCGAGGACCTCGCCAAACGAAAACCAGGTTCGTCGCCATCTTATTCAGTTAAATCGAAAGTTCTATTCGTAATGTTCAAGTGGAAAAATCTTTATTAGGGTGGCTCTTATTTTCGACTTTCGAATTTCTTTTACGCCACCCCTCGGGATTTTACCACTAAGGCCCTTAAACATTAAAACAATTAATTAAATGCTCATAAAATTGTTTTTCTCGAATATCTTCTAAAACATACGATTCTAGAAAAAATTTAGAAAAATTTCGGGCCAAAATCAACAAATTTTTTCGGAAATTTGAAAGTTGAAGGGTGGTTTCATTATCTTTTATATCAATAAACATTAGCGAAAAATGTGTTTTGACATATGATAATATATAAAAGACAGCTGGAAGAAGATAACTTTCTGTGGATTTTGAAAATTTTATTAGTTTTTAGTAGAAATTGTAAAGAGTTCATTCACATATAGGATGTAATCACGATTTAAAACGATACAGTCTCAAGGGAAACATGTTTGTATAAAATTGTCTTACAATTTCTTTATACCCCTTATCCCCTTTATCCCCTTTATCCCCTTTATAAGGGGAATAATTAGAGGAGATAAAACGTAACTGTACTCTGCTCTAGATGAGACAATCTCTAAACGGAAATCAATATCCCCTTCTCGGCCACAGGAAGCGGGTAAGGGTAAAATAAAGAAAGCACCAATACAACAATAAGCTTATTCTTTCTCTGTGAAAATTTCTTTTCAATCTCTTCAAGTAAAAAGAAGAGATATATAACAATTTCTGGTTTGATTAAAATATTATTAGTGCTTTCATGCAGCGAATGTTTTATTTTTATCATTCAGAGATTCTGTTGTTCCACAACAAATACCAATTTTGTTTTACTTAGATTAATTTTAATTAAAAAAAGAATTAAATGTAAAATATTAAATCTGACCTTGCATGATCTTGAAAGGCACGGTCATACACGTGAATGAATTCGTCTTGACATACGATTTAGTATGGTATGAACGTGAACGCATATGCAGTATTGCATTTGAAAAACTATAGATCACCTTCGTTCTCGAAAAATATTGAAGATATAAAGAAATGTATTTTATACCATCAGAGTTGGGCAAAAATTTAATCAACGATTGACGAATAAATTTCTACTTCAATCGTTAATCGCAATTAACAATTAATCTCCTAGTTTAGTCGTTAATTGCGATTAACGATTACATTCCTTTCATTTTTCTTTCTTTCCTTTTCACAATGTTACTAACGTTGTCGTTATTCACTATATTCTGTAATACTCTGTAATGTACTTTATGTTGTAATATATCTCATAAGAGATTTCCTAAAAAAAAGCTATTGAAAGTAAACATGTTTTTGTTGAAATATATTATTATTTCTGTCAATTCTCCATCCGCTCGCCCCTCCCTCTCTCTCTGTCTCTCTCTCCCTCCTCATTACAATTTATGGATAGACCGTATGGCGATTAACTTCAACAATTGACTAAATCAGTCACCGATTTTTCGATGATTTCTTTTTTTAATCAACGATTGACGATTGACCTCATCAATCGATTGAATCAATCGTCGATTTTTCAATGATCACCTTTTTTAATCGTACACATTAATCAATGAATCTTGATTAAAATTTTAATCGACTAATGCCCAACTCTGTATACCATTGCATAATCTAGAGAAAACGAAAATATTTTTTTCTAGTACATACTTACTCTTTAGTTAGTCAAATAAATCAAATAAAAAATGAATAGCTTGAGAAGATGAAAAATTCAGAGAAAATGATGTAAATTAAAAAAACATTTTTTATATAGACCCAGATTTACTTTCGACAATTGACGAGACCTTCGAAGAATCGGAGAAGGAGAAAGACGGGAAAACGAAATCCACGAAAAAGAAGGAAAAAGAAACGAAATCGTTTGCAGACGACACTTCGAGTAGAATTTCGAAGAAAAGTCGGTCGCGTCAAACCATCCAAGAAGAAGATAGTTACGAATTCATTGGCTATGATGTAGGAAGATTGCGCGTGCACGTAAGAAATCGCAAAACTGTGTTTCTCTCGGCTGACGGTACCCGC
The DNA here is from genome assembly GCA_028455795.1 of Lasioglossum marginatum. NCBI lineage: Eukaryota > Metazoa > Arthropoda > Insecta > Hymenoptera > Halictidae > Lasioglossum > Lasioglossum marginatum. The sequence continues at coordinate 1,144,175 of CM052251.1, read as the reverse complement.
GTTAAGGTGGAAATGGATGATTGGCTTTATAAGAACAAAGATGTACGTGTCACGGCTACTATTCAAGACTACAGCCTGCATTTGTGCCATCGAATAAACAAACCGAAAATCGCGGAGGTGTTTCATTTGATCAGTCCTCTGGGAATTATTCTTGCCTTCGAGAAACTGTCAGGATTACGCAGTAAGATTATTTTAGTTCTTTCAAGATACACATTTCTAATCTAAAAATGTGGGACATGTTTACAAGTAGATAAACTTCTATACAAAGTAACTTTTACCGAATATAAAATTGTAAACAATACACATTTTTTTTACAAAAAATGATATAATTTTGTAGACTATATCAAAATCTGTTTTCGCATAAAAAAGCTATAGACATTGGAAGATGTAAAAATCTTTAAATTTTGGCCTTGCGATTTATTTAAATGTCTCACAATTTTTAATTATTTATTGCTCATAACAATCTTGATTGACTTCAACGAAACATTGTGCATGAATACTATAACTTACCTACACGCCAGATTAATTAGTTATTATTAATTAGTTATTCCCCCTATGCTTTCACCACGGCCCGGTCACGTGACACGTTCCGTTTCTGTTTGCATGTGTCACCACACGCATCTACAAAATGTATATTTTTTAATTTTCATTATAGGCACAGATGAAAAAGTTAAAAATAGCAACCCTAACTTTTTACTTCGCAATTTCGACCAATAGTAATTTTTAAATAATTGTATTTCTAGACCTACTAAATTAATCCATCAGACATCTAAAAGAAGCTCAAGTTGTTTGATCGAATTTTGAAAAAGTTATTTGTTTTTAAAGAGTGTCCCGATGTTTCTGTTGCCCATTGTATACGAGTATGTAATACAGGATTAGAAAACACAACGAAATATTCAAAACTATTTTTAGTACAATTCGAAAAATACTTTATGCTGATTCGTGATCCCGAGTCTTTCTATCAAATAATCCTTTCCTGTTCCGTGTTCAGATACAGCGAGACCTAGCTTCACGAGTAATTGGTCAAACAGAGGATTCGATTTCAGAGGTTCATGGCCGTCAGGATTGTTAATAGAACCGGTCATCGGAGACAGCGAAGAGAATCCATTCTACATCCGCCAATCCTACATTAGGACTAGTTGCAGTGGCGCTAGAGGGAGCCATGAAGTTTGTCGGAAGTTCTTGAGGAACGGAACTGTTTTAAAGTACCTCGATGATGGCAAGGTCATCGTTCTTCGTCCAAACGGAGATATTGTAACTTGTATAGCTTTCGAACAGCTCCAAAACAAAAAGACTGACGACGAAATGAGCTTCGAGAAAGGTATGCAACATGAATTCTTTAATTTTACCCATTTTGTTCGTTGCAATCAATTAATATTTTATTATGGTTGTTACGAGCCAAGGTTTTGGCAGCGAGCGGAAACCGAGGGGAGTTTAGGTTTTTAAGAGAATGTTGGGTTAAGGTAGGAAGGTACACGCGTAGGACTAGCCGTTGTCTCTTTCACCAACGGGTCGCCTCGTGTGGAACACGGGAGTGGACTCGCCGGTGTCTCTTTCACCACCGGGTTGCCACCTTTAGGGCACGTAGGACTTGCCAGTGTCTCTTTCACCACCGGGTCGCCTCGTGTATGGAAGTAGGGTAAAGTGGACTTGCCGGTGTCTCTTTCACCACCAGATCGCCACTGTCGGTTTCACAAGGACTTGCCGGTGTCTCTTTCACCACCGGGTCGCCTCGTGTGTGGAAGTAGGGTAAAGTGGACTTGCCGGTGTCTCTTTCACCACCAGGTCGCCACTGTCGGTTTCACAAGGACTTGCCGGTGTCTCTTTCACCACCGGGTCGCCTCGTGTGGAAGATAGGAGAGGACTTGCCGGTGTCTCTTTCACCACCAGGTTGCCACGTATTAAGGATAGGGTCGTGGTTCCGCTGACTCGTAATTTATCGGATTTAATTTGATACTTGAGCGGCAAAGGTGTATTATCGTGGAACTAGTGACTGGAAAATCGAATAAGGAAAACGTGATTGAAATGAACTACGAATAAGGTTAGCACACAATTATATAATCTTAATTACGTATAGGAAATACAAGTGTATAGTGTGACTTGTTGCGATCTAAGCTCTTAGTGTTTACGCACCGAGGAGTGCGGGGGCAGTCTAAATCAAGATCCCTAATTCGGGAACGTACCGTTTTGACTCGATAGGGAACTTCTACCCTGTCTTGCTCTGAATTCTAATACGTGGCTCGACGCGTATAGTGTGAATCTCTCTAGATCAATGCCCACGTCGAAGGGAATTCGACGCCCTTATATAGTGGCCAAAATCGGCCCAGGCGAGAGTGGGAGGTACTGATTAGACCGGATTCTTGGAAATTATGCAACTCGCTGCATCGCTTGCAGGAGCCCAGTGTGAATTGATTTTAGAATGAGCCCTTTGTTTCTTCTAAATAGGCCCTCTGTTTCGACACATATCTCCGGAAAGGTCAAGAGTCGCCAACGGTAGCGTCCGCATACGTAACATGGCTTACAGATTTTAAATATTCCATTTTTCGAAAGTATTAACCCTTCAGTATTCATTCGTTAACGCTGTGAAGTTGCAGTAGTCTCTGCCTACTTTTGTATAGCATTATGTATATTACATACGAGGCGTTTAGTATCAAAACCAGCTCCATCCATTTTTATAAATTTTACAGGAAAGACAAAAAACATTCCACGCTCTGCCCATTTAATTTTTCCAAAAGAATTTATTTTCGTTTGGACAATCTTTGGTGTACGATACCAAATCTTTTCCTTTTTTAAATTAGCAATACTGTCTAATTATTTATAAATAAAAATAATTTGGATTGAGCTGGTTTTGAAAAAATGGGGGTCTTTTTTTCATCCTTCCTTTCAAATTTCAATTAAATTCATGTGGTATCTCAATTTTATGCCACGTATTAGCCTGTAAAATCAAAAGTGTGAGTTGATTAATCAATTTATCATAATAATGTTGATAATTAAATTATAAAAAATTTTATTGTTATTCTGAATATCCAATTCATAATAAAGAAAATACCTAAACAAATTAACAGAAATTACAGGAAAAACCTATAAAAAAAAATTATTAGCATACTACTGGTGGTATACTACTTCAGTGGAAGCATGGATTGAGCTGGGTTTGAAATAAAACCGGTTTTTGACACCGGTTATCGACCGGATTCAGTTGGATTAATTCCAAATCGCTTTGTAGCGTGACAGTATCGACCAAGAACTATCAAATTACGAAAAAAATTATTGAAAATTCATGGATTGAGCTGGTTTTGATACTAAACGCCTGCCTCATACGTAATATTATGTAGTATTAGTTCGACGGAATAGTGGAAACTATGCATACACCGGGTGTGTCCCATTTTAATCAGTAAATGAGAATAAAAACTAATAAAAATAAAAATGACCTTCATGTGTCCTTCATGCGTACATTTACAAACGAAATAGGAGCACTGGATGCATCCTCCTGGAAAAAGAAAAAGTTTTGTATGAACCATTTTGTCAAATAACGAATAGTTTTGTAAACAATTGCATTTATTGATTAAGATGGGACTCCCTTTATACATTGTATACAAACATCGTTGCCAAACGTTGTTCAGATAACAGAATATTCGGACAAAGGGGGTTCGGATACGGGAGACTGTAGTGTATTAAATTGGACTCTGATAATTTTGTGTACTTTAGCTGTACATAACATTAACGAGCGTTTTAACATGCTCGGGGACTCGAGAATGATTTCGCAACAGGGAAAATGTGAAATGAACGTTCTCGTGGCCGCAAATATTTGTAAATTAAAGCAGACCGATTAAAAGCGCGCGCGTTCCGTTTTCAAAGGCGACAGACCAGCCAAAGGACCGAGCCTTCCGGAGAAAAGTAAAAGACCGTCTTCTTTCAAGTCCCAATTGCCTGAAATGGACCAGGGGGATTCTGCGTGGCAGATTTCAAGGACGGTGAATCAAGTGATCGTTAAATTTCATTTTGGCCGGTCCAGAACGATCTGATCCAATAAGTAAAGAATCCAGGCTTCACGAGCACTTAACATGTCCACGTTTGATCGTTCATATTCCCCCGAGTCACTTGAACATCTCCGGGAAACTTAAAACGTTCTCCGTTTCCCTCAGTGCATTGAGTTCGTCCTCCGAAACTTTATGGAAGCCAATTTTACACTAACATTCTTCGAGCTGGTATATCCAATTCTATTTAGCAAAGAGCCTTCTTATTTTGTCGAATTCGAAGAACCAATAGTTTTTGTATGGATGTTCTTGTCAATAGAGGACAAAAGAAACTCTATGAGCAATAAACATTTCGTGATCATCTGGAAATGTCTGGATGAAATTTTCATCGTATATATCATTGACGTAGATCTAGTAAATGCATGTTTTAAATTTTTATTCTAGGCACAGATGAAAAATTTTTGAAAATTTGCTTTTACTTTTTTCTCTGCAGTGCCGACCAATAGCAATTTTTTCAAAATTTCGTTTACCCGTTACTCAGTGAAGTAAGTCTTTTAACGTATTATGTAGTGAGCCTAGAACAGAGCCTCCGTCACAAGCTAAGCGTAAAAGTGAGTTCCGTAGCCAAGCGTCAAGAGTGGGGTTCGCAGATCCCCTAGCGCCCCCTGTCGAAATTGTTGCCATCTTCTGATGGACGATCAGTAGTTTTACGCTCCTTAAAGTTTAATGAAAGCCATAATGATTAAAATGTTCATCAGTCTCGTTTTAAAATATTCTGAAAATATGCAGGAATTTACAATCCTGAAAGTATGAAGACCTTCTAAATCTTATCTTCGAAATGCAACAAATCAATTACTTTACATAATGTGGTACAATTATGTCTGAACTTCATTTTACATCATTAGGAACTTGATGCAGTGACGGAAATTGTGTTAACGTTTAAGTAATTTACATGAACACATAATAAACCACTCGTAATTTATAGTACTTAAGTGTGCAATCATAATGTACAGTGGATCCAAAAAGTATTCAAACACTTGTGGCGGTAACTGGGGGAAGGGAGGAGTATATTTCCTTATACAGGGTGTCCCAAAAAACGTGCCTCGGTATAGTTAAGGAGTGATCAACGAAAAACACTGACCAATCAGAGCGCAGCTACAGGGGACAGATTCCGGCTCTGGTAGGACATTTTGAGATACCCTGTATAATGGAAATTACACGAAGTTAAATGCAGTGACATGCCGTGAATTCGATGTGCGAGAAGGTGAACATGATCTAAAATGATTAAAAAATAAAATCGATAACATTATGTACGTATTACCGCGGATGGAAAACTGCCATGTACTAATTACTGTCCTTTGGTGATCGAGATAGAAGAAAAATGGTCTTAATTTTACCTTTTACGAAGATTGTTTTTTAGAAATCCTAAAATTACAAAAATATGAGAATGATTGATTACATATTTGTTTACCTCGCCAACGAGAGTACATTATCATTGCATTGCACTTTATTCAGAGCAAAATATTTATTTTTACTTATTTTAATCGCATTGGAAAAAAACGCAGTAAAACGTACACCTGCGGTAATAGGTACATTTACCCTCGTAGATTGTATTTCGAGTGTAAAATCTGTGTTATTCTGTTAATTCTTTGATTTGTGAGAAAAGTTAACTGAAGACTACGTGATTGACGGATTTGTTCAATATCTTATTTCCTTAGGACAGTGACAGCGTCCAGCCGATGACAGACGCCACGGTGAAGGTGTCGCGATACACAGTAGTGAATTACAATGGTCGACAGTACGAGGTGCTCGACGACTTGGTCGTAAGCGAAGACCATCGATTACTCGTGAGGACAGCGTCCGACTACGAGGTCGACGAGAAATTCACGCGTCGCGGTGACGGTACCGACATGTTGCTGAATTCCAATGGAGAGTTGATTGTCGGATTCTCGGGTACGTCTCTCGGCATTCCACCATTTTGTGGAACGAATTCTAATTCCTCCGACCCATGCCACTCCTCCCAGACACATCAAAATTTCGTAAGGTTTTACAAAGCGAATATTAATGTTCTCAAATTATGGTTGTCGACGCGTCGACAAAGTGACGAACAAGGTTCATGCACGCGTTCATGCGCGCCTACAAAACCGCTTATAATTATTCAAACGACGAAGTCTTTGCATTCCGCCACGCTTCTGAAATGCAAATATAAAGATTCGCTGTTATGTGCTCAACATGGTCGATTACTCATTAAAATATTGCCACTATTTCTGTTGTACAGGATGTATAGATATTATATATTATCACAGCGAGACTTTGAATTTAAAGGCCAAAGGTCAACAACTTTTTTTATTGCATCGTGTTCTATTCATCACAAGCAAAAAGAGTGCAAAAGGGACCATCGGTCAAACTCAATCGTTCTCTTAAAAATGTATGGTGAAGTTTTTTCGTTATCAAACCGATTTTATTTATATTATATTTTCATTTCTCAGTTAGATTTCTTTGCACGTGAAATATGTATATCGAAAGTATAATATACATAAAATAAGTTTGATGAAATACTATTCAGTTTTCTTAATGTATTGCGTTTCAAAGTAAATAATATTTTTATTCCACAATAGCTAAATGCTAATGGTGCAGAAGTATTACTGCTTGTAGAATGTATTTGAATATTCTTTAATCGGTAGCTTCAAAACCTTTTACAGATCGAAAAAGCTGAATAAGTACACAAAAATTCGTAATCGCGCTTGCTCCCGAATGTTTTATAAAACTCCACCGTTAATGCAACGAAAGTCCTTCGACGTGTGCCTGCATTTTTGTCAAGCATTTTCTCGCCGATGCCGTGTTATCAAGTCTCCGACTGTAAATATTTATTTTCTACAGGCTGAGCGAGGGGGGAGGGGATCAAAATTATGCAGTGATTCACGCCTGCGTCGCATGAACCATTTTCCCGTAACATACGCGAGAGCCAAGTCCACGAACTTGCTACCGAACTTTCCTCATCTCGGCTGCATTCTATTTGCTCCTAAAACCCGCTTCTGCGAATTTTTCTAAAATCGGCAAAAATCTCATTCTTCGTAAAAATTACTATTTCATTAGGGAGGAATATCGTCGATATCGTGTCATTTAAAATACTTTAGCTAGCCTACATCTATAGGCTACATCTATCTCTTATTAGACTACCTCTTATAGGCTATCGAAAAACAACTTTAGAAATGTGAGCGCTAAGACCTGTATAGTACTCCAGCACTCAATATTAAAATCAAAATATCTCTTCTAAACTAATGATTTCTCGACATAAGCGATTTAGTAGTTTTATGTAGGAAATAACGAGTAGCATTGAGGAGTATATTAAAAAATATACGATTCCATTTAAAAAACAAAGTTGACCTTCATATGACCTCTACGCGTCCACACAGAAAAAAGATATCTATATCGAAAAGTGCATCCCCTGATACCGTTTAACTTTTATCTGGAACAATTTTTAGTATCATCAATAGTTTCAGAGATATTCCACTGGGTAGATTTAAATTTTTCACATTGTGGCTCTAATAACACTGTCCAACAGCCAAAAAATGTTTCGATTCTCACTATGCGATTCTTATAGAGTTTTTCGCGCTGATTCCGAATCTGCCCTTAATTTTGCTCCTAGACGCACAGTTTTTGAGAAATTTGAGTTTGAAAAAAGAGATATTTTTTAACTTTAAACAAATATTGTGATCTTATTATAAAAGATATTTGCTGATATACACCGCGCCGCCGCCGTATCCTGTCGAACGGCCGTTCTAATGGTGAGCGCCACTGGCGGCAACTCATGTCGGGCGAAGATATTTTGTTTTCTGGTTCGAAAAAACGTCGATGTTGAAAACTTAAAAGGGTAATTTCTCAAGATAAAAGTCTACTCTATCGCATGTTTAAACAATCATAATGTATTAATATTGGATATCACTGTATTCGGGAAAGTCTACAGAATCTTTTGCTGTAAAGAACAATTCAATATCTTTTATAATAATATCACAATATTTGCTTAAAGCTGAAAAATATGTCTTTTTTTCAAACTCAAATTTCTCAAAAACTGAGCGTCTAGGAGCAAAATTAAGGGCAGATTCGGAATCAGCGCGAAAAACTCTATAAGAATCGCACAGTGAGAATCGAAACGTCAAAAAAAATTTGTTGGACCGTGTACAGTGCACGAAATTTCCATAAAGCCACCATGGTTTTTGGTAATATCTTATATTTATTCTGTACTTATGATAAATTTGAGTATGATTGCATTTTAGGCCTATTAAAAACACATATATATCGATTGGAATAATAGAAATAATATTTATTTAAAAAAATAAAAGTAAATATATAATTTTATATAAAATAAACTGCGAAATTTCTATAAAGCCACATGTTTTTTAAGTAGATAACATCAAGATTAACGAAAAGGACCTAGCAGACTAAGAATGGTGAATCGGCCCCACCCTGGATTTTTATTGATATTGTGTGGAAAACAATGGTTTTAAGTTGAAAGATAACCCCCTAAAATTTCAAGTCGCTAACCCTTCATATAAGGGCTAAGGTTGTTAATTAAGATATTGAGATAAGAAAAAAGCGAAAATGCTCGTACTTACCTCCTTTATATTATATATTTTTTTCACACTGATCAAATTATTAAGGGTAGAAAAAAATCATTTAATTTTTTAGGAGTGGGAATTTCAAGCAATCCTCAGAATGACCACTTTCAAAAAATTCAAGAACAATGTTCTGTTACCTATCTAACACATACAAAAGTTGCAAGATGATCGGATTGGTGGAACATAGTTAAATATTGAAAAACAAATGAAATTGCACCATTAATAGTATAATGTATAGTAAAGTGTTTCTTACAACTCTAATTAATAATTCTTATCAGGAGATTAAGTCCCTTCTTGATCAATTATTTCTTTTTAAACGCGACGCACATCGTATTACATTCTGCTCTTATCTTCCCGAATTTATAGAGAGACATTACGTAGGTGTAAAACAATATCAATAATTCTCCACACAATATCAATAAAAATCCAGGGGCCGATTCTTAGTCTGCTAGGCCCTTTTCGTTAATCTTGATGTTATCTACTTAAAAAACATGTGGCTTTATAGAAATCTCGCAGTTTATTTTATATAAAATTATATATTTACGTTTATTTTTTAAATAAATATTGTTTCTATTATTTCAATCGATATATATGTGTTTTTAATACGCCTAAAATGCAATCATACTCAAATTTATCATAAGTACAGAATAATTATAAGATATTACCAAAAAAACGTGGTGGCTTTATGGAAATTTCGGGCACTGTAATTTGATCATTCATTCTACACTATTTTAACACGTTAACTGCCAGCCATCCATATTTGGAATTATTTCTCGAGACTCAAAATTAATTTTTCTCGATAATTGATCAAGTATGCTACAATTGCTTATGATATGTGAAGTATAAGAGGATGTTTTATTGAATAAATTGCTTTCGTTGTAGGCTGGTCGAGTAGGCGATCAACGCGTTAATAGTGTATCTTTGGCTAGCACAATTATTAGTATTACATTCAACAATTCATTTCCAATTACTCGTTCTGATTAGGAAACTTTCTGGCCCATCATCGACCAGGTAAAGTTGAATAATTTTACGTCACCTTAGACTGTGGAAAGTTCCTCTGTTAGAAGAGTTTGCTCCATTTACGACAATGTCGGTTTTAATATAACTGTGAGAGCCTTAAGCGCTTTTAAATTCATTGCCTTCCGAACTAGCTCCGCGAGTTCGAGGAAAGCAGTTATGTGGTCGCTCGCAATGTACATTTACGTTGAGTTTATTGAAAAATGTATAAAGTTAAATGGGACATTTTCAATTTCTCCGGAAGTTCAGCGTAATGTTTGACATTATAATACCATTAATTCCGCTTAATGGTAAGTAACAATCTCAATTCTATATGTATACTGCACGTGTACATATACATTTTTGGTGTATACTAATCGTTACCCTGCAGCTAATTAGGGTAATTTCAATTAGTTTCCAAGCATTTTCCTTACACAAACAAAATTTAAGTTTCACCTTCACATTTTCGGAGTTCGAGGTCATTTGAAGGTTGTGTCACAGTTCATACTTGGATGTATTTTTGTATGAGCTACGCGATGCAACACGAAAATGTACATAGTTATTAAGAAAAAAACAACCCCTACAGGATACTGATCGCTTGATACCATTCAAATTACAAATAAAAAATTGTTTACTTTATCAAAATTAAAGAAGGGGTCTGGGGGTCACACTTAAGCGAGACACCCTGTATATCGACTACAACAGAACAGAATTTTATTTCGGTTTAGAGGAAATTAATAACATATTTAAGGTAAACTGTACAATGATTGGCACCCCAAGCCAAAATCGTAGTAAAAATCTTTTTATCTCTTTTGAAATGTTTAAACGAGTTTAACTTTCTATTATTATAAGCTAATAGAGATTTTTCAGCAAAATCAAACTGTTTTACGAGTCATAAATCTTTTATTATAAGATATATTCAGTAAATAACAATGGTAAGACAAATAGCACAGTCATTGGCACATTTGCTAACAGTCATATGTGGAACTCTGTTATGAAAACTTACAACGTTGCTTTGAAATATAAATAAGAAGCAATAAAAATGATTTTCTATACCAGGAATTCTTATTATTTGCCGTTTAAGGGGGTAGACTCCTTTTTCCAGGATTGCAAGGATACGGGATTTGCCTTCTCATTTATCGATAATACAAAAATGAGATTTTTTGAGTAGTCAAAAACGCTAGATAAAAGATCGATCTAGGGCGCTATCTCCCTCTGTTCGAAGGCGCCTGATGCCGCACAATGGGCTGTTAAACCATCGCCATTTCGAACGCCATTTCAACGCAGTTTTTCAATTGTTCCACAATACTAAACTGGTTTCCTTTAGAATATACCACCCTGGCTAGTATTCTCCAAAAGTGTTCGATGATATTCAAGTCGGGAGATCTCGCTGGCCATTCTTAAAGTAGGCTTGTTCTATATATTTTGGCCGAATGCACAGCTGCATTGCCTTGCTGGAAAATTTAATTTTGATTGGCTATGGACTGACATGTCAAAACATGCTCACTCCATAGCCAATCAAAAATTCATATTCCAGCAAGACAATGCAGTTGTGCATTCGGCCAAAATAGTACAAGCCTACTTTAAGAATGGCCAGCGAGATCTTCCGACTTGAATATCATCGAACACCTTTGGAGAATACTAGCCAGGGAGGTATATTCTAAAGGAAACCAGTTTAGTACTATGGAACAATTCTTGTAGAAGTGTAGAAGTTATGAAATACTGAGTTTATATTTTTGTAGTTTTAGTATTTTCTTATGCTTGTTAACATACACTACTGTGCAAAAGAAAGAAGCACCCAGTATAATTATAATGACAAACAATATCTTTATGTAGAAATTGTATTGTACAAAGATTGATTTATTGCATTTAAAGTATTAATCCGCAATAACATATATATATTCTCAGAACTATTTAATTAAACAGCGGAATCCTTTTCCAAAACTTAAGGGGCCTATTCATCAATCATATTATGCAACAATTATTGTGCAGCATAATGTTGCGCAAATCCAAATTGTATTCACGTTGACACATAATTTGAGCAATCAGACAGATAGCCAGCCAGGCACACACACACAGCAGCAGTGATGAGATTCGTCTGACAAAATTTGTGCAACATTGCCATTCACAGTCCACATCCTTGCGCAACCCGTTTGTTGTGCAAATAATATCAGGAAATTCTGATTTTACACAACAGGTTGCGCAATTCGTCAATCATTATCATTCACGGTCAATCATGTTGCGCAATAGGCATTGTTGCGCATTTTTTTACCTGTGCAAAAGAAAGAAACACCCGGCCATATTTAATAGAAAAGCGTAAAACATCAAATAAGAACACAGTGAAGGGGCCTATTCGTGGTCAATCACGTTGCGCAACAATGTCTATTGCGCCGGGTATTTCTTTCTTTTGCACAGGTAAAAAAAATTTTAAAACCGGTAATTCTCGTAAATTCACTGCTAGGAGCGGTGGTTATCACTTTGCTTACACCCTGCGTACAAATGTTAGGGATCCAGTTGGATCGTACGGTCAACGACTCGTTGTAGGATGCAGTGGATCCTCCATTATGTATTCCCTCGTGTGTAAACTGTATAATTCAAAGCTCTCGTGCATTTTAGACGGTACACGCATTATGACCGGTTACACGGTGGAAAAGGAGCCAGTGATGTGCGACTGGACCGAGGAGGAGGTCGTACGATTCTTCGGGACGAGTGAGGAGGAGGAGGATGACTATGCCGATGGTACGTTTTCAAATCTGAAATTCTACGGGAAGGCCTCCTCGGAGTACGACCATATCGACGAGATATTGATCGCGGACAGCTTTGTCTCTGTCCTGTTGACATGCCGTGCCGAGCACAAGAACTACGCGACGGTGTTCTATGATCAGTCAGCAGTTAGCTGCACACTATCGATGCCCGACGATCTTCGAGTCAGCATATCGAGAAGAGGTCATTACAAAGTTTCGATGGCGGACGGAGTTAATCTAAAGGTAATCGAAACCGGCGAGATGAGATTTCCTCGGGAGCCGGTATCTAATGCCGAGGAATTCCGGTTTGGCTACGGGCACATATTTTATATCGCGATCCCCCGGACTTCCGCGAAAGCTCTTCAAACGAAAAACTTATCCCGCGTTCCTGCATTCAATTTTATTCTTAATTAATGATCAGACTGCGGATATTTTTACGCACGATAAGAATTCCTCGCATTAACACTAAACCTACCGACTACCAAAAGCGAAGCCATTTTTTTTCGATTTTTACCATAATATACAGGGTGAGTCACCTTATCACCTTAAATATCTTTATTGTTTTCAAAGATACATTAAATGGCTTTAGGACCAAGTTGAATAGTAAAATGGGGCTCATACGATACCAAAAATATTTTTGTTTTTATGTAATTTTTTTAGAGATATCAAGGTCACCTTCATTTCTAAAAATGGATCCACCCTTTTTTAAACATCTACAATGATAGTCCCTTTCATTACGAATTCAGTGACTGTAATTACTCAAGAAAGTGACTATTTTACACTACTTTATAAAAATAAAAAAAACCAATCCACATTTTTAACCATTTTTTAAAATATTGGGTTGGCAAGAAAGTAATTACGGTATTTTAATGTGAAATAGAACCCAATTTTTTTATTCAAGCATTGAACTTTAATGAATAAGATATTTTCCCTTTTGTTTAACGATCTTTTGCAAAAAAGAATAAATAAGAAAATATTTTATTTATTACAGTTCATAGTTCGAATAAAAAAATTCCGTTTTATTTCACCTTAAAATATCGAAATTACTTTCTTGCCAACCCAATAATATATACCTAAAGAAATAAAGTTGAGTAATTCCTCATTGATCTTTACAATATAATAACTAATAACCAATAATCATGAATTAATTTTAAAATTTAGAACCCGTCATTTTAACAGGTCCCGTAACGTTTATATTCTTATTTTATCTCTTATCACTCCAATTATTTAGCGCCTAGCTACTATCGACCGGCAATTCAAACTTATTTTCAGTATATGCTTGCATACTGTAAATTCGATAATAAGATGTAAATAATAATCTTCAGATTATTGAAAACAATCTCCATTCAATAAATCCATTCAATCTCCAAAAAATAATATCATTTTTATTAGAACGTCGCACATCTTATTTAACTATAACAGGTTTAAAAACGGTTGAAAAAATATTAGGGACAGCGAACGTGTTGATTAATGCACATGATGGATATAATTCTTTATGATTTTTCCATTTTCCATATTTTGTATGCACCAAATGAGTCTACATAAAACAAATTAATCAGAAAAGCACACGAAGAATAAAATATTTTTGAAGAAATATTGATGGAAAGTACAGGTAATTAGATTAAGAATAATTTATATAGTGGAATATTTGTCTGTAATAATGAATTATATTTATAAAAATAATGTAAAGTTACATGTTACATTGTTTCACGCAGTAATTGCGGAAATTTTGGTAGGGAGCTACTGAAACGAAACGGTAAATTGAATTAATTTGCACGGAAAATTTTAGATTCGTTTATTGGAAAATACTTCTGAATTCAGATTTAACTGGCTTTCACAAAACTGTATTATTTCTATAAACTGTGAATTTATCACATAAGTATAATAATGCCATTTTGAAAATTGTTTAAAAAAAATTGTTTTATACTTATCAAGTTTTCTTTTGATCCTAAAAAAATTTAAATAATTTGATAACTACATTTATTGAACAAATGTACTAATGTACATTTATTGATAATTATTTAGTGTGCATTTTTACCGTAAATATCTTTTACCTCTCTACATAGATATATTAAACGCATTTGGTTCGACAATTTTCCACCTTAATTTCATGTGTTTGGACGTAAATAATAATAACTGCCAAATTTAATGAATATGAACTAATAGCATGCAGAATAATTTTATATAATTCACCAAGTATGGCACGATTTGATTTATTGAAATATTGAAATTAGATGTGGATAGATTCTTGAACATACATACATACATATGGTGGGCTGAGAGTCATAGGGCTCCATGTCCAAATTCTGAAGTTTTGAGTTAATATTGTTCTTCATTCTTTACTGCAAAATGGCAGCATAGGACGAACTGTTGTGGACCATAGTGATGCAAGTCCGCCTTAGGGCCTGTTCAGACACGGCGGAATCCGCGTGTTTTCGACCGCGCGATTTGAACCTTATTCTTATCTTATTTATCTTATCTTATTTACATTAGCGTCTATGTATTCGTTCATATGTGACCGCGCGGTTGAATAATCGAAAACAAAAATCGCGCGGTTTCCGCCATGTCTGAACGGGCCCTAAATAAGATTCGCGCGGTTCAAATCGCGCGATCGAAAACGCGCGGATTCCAGCGTGTCTGAACGGGCTCTTACGTTCTTTTGTTTTCAACTTCTTTTATCTGAAAAAAATTCATTTTAATTCAATTAAAGATTGTAATGAATAATTCTCTGGTTTCATTCAATACAATATACACTTTCGAACAAGAAATTAATAAAACAATTTAATTTCTTTAGAATATTACTCATTACCCTTACTATTCAAGTATGTTTAGAAACATATCGGTATAAATTAATTAGATAATTCGCTTGTAGATTGTATAAAATTCTATTTCGTACTTGAATTTTCACATACAGACATTTTTCATAATGAAATTTCTCGCCATTATCTCGTAAACTAAAGTCGATCGCCAAAAACTTTAAAGAGAAATGTTGTTTAAAATGGCGAAATAAGGGAAGGGGAAAGAATGCTTACCAGAATACGCTTTTTATTCGTTTTCGTCATATACAAGGTGTCCCGAAAATATCGGGGAATCTTGAACTTTTTTCTTAGCGAAAATTTCCGCACCGGCTTTGTTAAGGAGTTATTAACGAAAAACACGGATCAATTAGAGCGCGGCTATAGCGGGACCTGTCGTCGAGGCGGAATTCGTTCGCTGGAGCAGCGCTCTAATTGGTCCACATTTTTCGTTAATAATTTCTTAACAAAGCCGATGCGAAAATTTTCGCTAAGGAAAAAGTTACTTCAAATGACCTCAGGGGTCACCCCTGTCGAAGTTCTCCGACATTTTTGGAACACCCTTTAGTTTTGTCGCGAGATGTACACTGCTGTGCAAAAGAAAGAAGCACCCGGTCATATTTAATAGAAAAGCGTAAGAATTCAAATAAGAACACAGTAAGTTTTGAAAAAGGATTTCGCTGTTTAATTGAATAATTCTGAGAATATGTGTTATTGCGGGTTATCTAAAACAGTAGGACCTCGATTAACCCCTTGCCGTATACCTTTTCTTTTACAGATACAGTGATTAGTCTTTATCCCGAAAAATGTCGTAGAAGAGAAGAGAAAATTTACTGTTATGTTATAGATTATATGTAAATTCAATATGTCCCGGTATAGGCTTTACTTCTGTCCAGGTACTAGCTTAGATTGGATTTAATATGTCCCAACTGTAGGTTTGAATTAGTCTTGTTAATACAGTTAAAATATTAATCTAAACAATGATTTTGAGATTTTAAATTACTTTACAAAGTCTGAATTTTATGTTAAAACTCTTATAAAATTATTTTTGTTTATCTAAACTGATAAAATTAAAGGTGGCAAAAGATGCTGTCCAGGCATAGGGCATTTCACCTTACTGGGTGCTTCTTTCTTTTGCACGGTAGTGTATTTCTACAACCGGAGACAAACGGCGTTAGGCATAATATCGAATAGCCGTCAACTTATCAGTACGGGTCGAATTTCCATTAGATCGGGGACGACGTTTTATCGTTCGAGGGCAACACGTGCGCCACTTGTGGCAGGCAGTCAACGTCCACCTACAACTTCTTCCCTTCCAAGTTGCTGGACGTCATATTCAGGAGCGTCGACGTCTGTGGAAATATCTTCGAGGTGAAAGACGACGGGACGACTCGCTATCGTGGCAAAAGTCAGCCATCTGGACGGCACAAGTTCATGTTGGACGCGGAAGGTTCCGGATCGAGCGCGGAGGATGAGGAGGAAGAATATTTCGAGGGAAAAGAAAATTTCGAGGGCTCCAACTATCGCTGCGACCACGCGGGAGATTACGCGGCCTTAGTGACCAGTCGGTGCAGACTGTTCTCGATGAATCGAGATCTGACGGCTTACGAGTATCATCATCGATCGACCAGGGACCAGGCGGAGGCGGTCGCTGTTCCCGATAACGAGACCAGCGTGATCTTGTATCCAGCACCGCGACGATCGAAACTTCCTCGTCTGATTACGCTCGAGACGGCGAAACCTGAGTCACGATCAAAGGCCACGCTATCATTTCGGGTTAGATAATCGGAATAGTTCGCTACCGTTTGTTTCCCTGACCCTGCCCCGCCGCACGGATGCTTACTTTAACAAAGTAGCCTTTGAATTTCAGCCACCGAGGAAAGAAAATTGAGGGGACGCGAAGGGAATTGTACCGAGCTCGGGTTTCTTCGTTCGAGGGAATGGGTCAGAGGAGAACGAGCCAACCAACGAATACAGTCGAGATTTGACGTTCGCTTCCTTGGGATTAACTTGACTCAAGACCGAGGACGCATTCCTGGGCAAAAGGAAGATTAACACTAGGTTTACGGAACGCTAAAAGTGACTTACATTACTACAAAAATAAGAAGAATGTGTCTATTCAAATTCTTAGCCACCTTTTTATAATATACAGGGTGTCACTCAACTGCCATCTGAATTTAGTCTACCTACCAATCGCTTAAAAAATTTTTCAAACTAATTTGGACTTATACCGAATGGGACGTACACCAAACCAACCTTTCCCATAAGAAGTAATGTAAAAATGATCAGTTTTTATTTTATTAATTCGTTTTCATGTAAAAAAAACTCCTATTGATATTAATTGATACCTACATTAATGGGGTTGTAAAATAATTTAAACACTGTTTGAGGACATAAATAAAAAACGAGATTTTATTATAGATTCTTAAAGGGTATAGCCGAATAAGATAGTCGAAAATGCCCTTGAATCGAATTGTATCAACGATGCGTCATTCGATAGGGCACCAAGAAAAAATATACTGTGCAAAATTTCAACCCTGTATCTCGATCGGGAGGGTAGTTATGGGATAAAATCGAAAAATCAGTTTTTGGCCTATTTTCCCTAGTTAACGATATTTAGAAATTCTGAGAAAAATCTGACACATGTCAAGAACCCAAATACATACTTTGCAATTGGTTTCAGATTCTTAGAGTGAAAATCCTGCTTGTAAAAAATCAAAAACCTCAAAAAAATCGAAAAAATGCAGATTTCACATAGAGGTTCTAGATAGGCAAGATTTATATTTTTACAGTAGCGATATATTGTTACAGGCATTGTTCATGAATTTTTTCAGATTTTTCGGTTATGTGCGCCGTTGTTAAAAAAAATAAAAACCGATTTTTTCGACGTTTTTTCCACGAAGAACTATGCTAACCTTAAAATTATTACGTTCTATTTATTCTGTAAGTCTATCAGGCACTGATAAACCTTGAACATTTCTCAAAAATAATTAAACAATGAAATCGGCTTGATTAGTCAGCGTATTACATCTGAAAGTGTTAACCATATTCCCAACAGCTCGGTTGGCTGAGCGCGTTAGGCGCTCGACTGTAATCCTGCTTATACTAGGTTCGCGCCCGGCATACGTACACTTTTTTTTACTTGATTAATTCTTTTTTTTATGTCTAACTATATAATAATCAATGGTATTTTTGTGGATTTCTTTTAGAAGCAATATTTAAATATTTAAAAAATATTTTAAGGTAAAATTCGCAAAAAAGAATTTTGGAGCAATTGTTATTATCATCAATTTTTAGTTATGCATCTTCTTAATTCTGGTAGTATTAAATATTTTCTGCAGTAAATCTATACATGTCTTCGAGTTTTAAATACTCCGTTATAGAGAAAATCCATTGTAAT
>CM052251.1:1053726-1116161 GCA_028455795.1 Lasioglossum marginatum | reverse complement strand
ATGCCGAAAAAAGTGGTTTTTATTTTTTTCAACATTGTTGCACCACTGTGCACAAAAATCTGAAAAAAATTGAACATAATACTTTTGATAATATCTCATTGCTAAATTAAAACTAAAATAGCACCTTTTAGATTTCTATATGAAATCTGCATTTTTTCGGTTTTTTTCGTGTTTTTCATTTTTTACAGCCAGAGTTTGCAACGGAAAAATCTGAAAATGATACGTAATATGTGGCTTAGTATCCGAAATGTGTCAGATTTTTTTCAGAATTTTTAATTGTCAATAAATAGGGAAAATGATTTTTCGATTTTTCTCAATAACTACCCTTACAGATGAGATATGGGGCTGAAACTTGGCAGAGAGGAGTCTTTTTGGATAGGCTATCGAATGATCTAAGCTCGATTAAAATCCCGCCGGGGGCGAATTTCACTACCAAACCCGGCTATAGCCTTTCGTCCGAATTGCTCACTGTGCGTCGCACAGTAGGGTACCCCGTGGACAAAAATCTAAAAATATAGAGATCCTGTAGTTTTTGTTTCTTCGTAATTAGTAAACCTTATACTTCAATTTCCTACAAGTTTTTCCTGCTACAAACTGCTACGCTCAAAGTTATTTAACGTTAACCCTCGGCGAATGCCACACGCGGTAGCGAATATTCAGATACAGGTTTTGCACTCCAGGTTTCACCCTCCGGCTCTGAGATTACAGGAGTAAATACAATTTTAATACATGAATTTTACATAATCTTACGAGTTTTATCTTTTGACGAAAAATATTGCATATTCATTGATTCAAAATCTATTTTTTAAATTTTCAATATAGGCCCACACACACATTAAAAAATTGTAAAATACAAGGTTTAGTATTTTTTCTATAATTCCGACCAATTGCAATTTTTGAAAAAATTTCTTTTCACATCCTGTAGTAAACTAATTGCTCTAGCTTCCCAAAAAAGTTCAAATTGTATAGTACAATATTTAAAAAGTTATCGTCTTTCTTAGAGCGTCCGAATATTAATCCGATTCATTGTATAGGCCTTCTCTCAGAAGAAGCATTAGAATTGACTCATAAAGGGATTAGGAAACCCGATTATTTAGTGAAAAGACTACTCTCATCGGATCCTCTCATATGAAGCTGTAGGAAAATTGCTTCAAAACAGAAAAGAAATCTTGAGGAAATAAGACAATACAGTAAATTCTCGATATTTGACCAACGGCCTGTGTTCTGCACGGAGCCATATCGTGTAGAGACATTTTTTAATGACTGCGTCTACCGCGCCGACCGGCCAAGAGTACAATCGAAAGCCGAACGTAGAAAAGGACAGCATGTACGGATCGCGCGGCAGAAGCGTATCGGTGTGAATCACTACTAATCGAATTACAAAACTTCTTTATTCTTCATTATTTTTTATGGAACTTCCGTCAACTTATTTATGGCATTTTTCTGATTAAAATGACATCAAACACGATATAATTTCAAGGGTATTTAGTGGTTTAATCGACGGTGAAAGTTTCGGGCGCAAGGAAGGACAGCGAACACTGAGCTGTGCCGGCGACGGCGATTGTCCGCATCTCTTTCTTTCCCATACGCTGTTCTTCCGTGTGCCCGAAACTTTCATCGCCGATCCACAAACTACAGTTGAAATTATATCGTGTTTGGTATCATTTTAATCAGAAAAATGCCAGAAATAAGTTGGTGAAAGTCCCATAAAAAAATAATGAGAAATAAAGAAGTTTTGTAATTCGATTAGTAGTGGTTCACACCGATATACCTGAGCCGAGATCAATCATCGTCGCCCTGCGGCGTTGACCGGTAGTAGGTAGGCACTGGATATATTCTGGGTAGAATTGATATGATAGAATTGATATTCAGTACACAACGGAAAATATCCTGCAAAAATGAGATTTTTCTGATTGGGAGTTAGGGAACGACAGTTCTCATACGAACAGTAATTAACATGTTTTTATTAAAATGTTTTATTTACTTGTTTTTATTGTCATTCAGATACCTACTTCGATTCAATAAAAATATAAAAAGAAACTTTTAAGGTTTTACTGAAACTATGTCATTAATACTTATTAACACATTTGCACCGAATGACGTATGAGCTTTCGGATTTTTCAATCTTCCGTCATCAAATAAGTGGATAAAACTATATGATAGATGTTTTAGGGGTGAGACATATTGGTTGATTGGAAAGCAGTTTTTTAACATAATGTAATTTTGCGTAGTGTTGTGAATCCCCTAGCGACTGTAATAGAAATGATTCGGTACGAATGTGTTGAAAATAATGTAATTACAGAGCTTCGTGGCAATCTATTTTGAATGGAATCCTGTTTATATTTAGTTTGATAATTAAGTCTTTGACATAGGGTTTCCGTATGTCAAAGCTTGCTATTAATAGGTATTTATTTTGTGGGTGCACTTCGCGTATATTGATTTCAATATTAATAAGAGTGATTGAGCGAAGTTGACGGCAGTTTAACAAGAGCGAATTGGATTGTAGCCTAAAATTTTTATAATAAAGACTATATTCCACACATTTTGCTAATTTTGTTCTCTTATAAGAAATAATTACAATGGTATAGAGAATAGATGTTATACACTCAAGATAACCTAAACCCTTAAGAAAATATTACTGTTAATACTTCGAAATTTCAACACGCTAGGAAAATGTTTGCATTTGAAATGACTCTGCAATTAATTCAATGAAAGCGCAATAATTCCTACAATCAATGCAAAATAAACAGACGTAACAAAACAATCAAAATTATGCAAGAATTTTAAACACCCGAATAGCATACGAGAATGGAATATATTTTGAATTGTATTTTCTGGATAATCTCTTTATCTCCACCGCTTCCAAATATTTCCGTTATTTTTAGTAATATATAAAGTAGGGCAAAATAAGATAGAGGGATTCAACAAAGTTCGTTTAACACTTTAACTCAAACGCAGGTGGTTACAATCGGACTGCGGATTTATTATAATGCATTTATAACAGAAATTAGTACATCCGATGCAAAATACTAGAAACATTAAAGAATTTAAAAATATGTATTCTTTCCAACTCTATACAATAATGTAGATACGAAATAAATGTCTATGTATATTATATATGCTCCTGTATTTTATATAATGTGCTCCTGTATTTTATATATGTTCCTGTATTTTATAATTAATATGGGCAGTTTTTATTTTGCTTAAAAATCCAGTTATGATTTTACAGTAACTTGAATATCACGCTGTTCATTATGTCAAATCTTCTCTAGACAATAAAACATTATAGTACCTTATACATATTGTTGAGACTTTAAGCATTAACCCCTCGCCGTACCATTTTCTTTACAGTTACAGTGATTAAAACATCTTTATCCCCAAAAATGTCGTAGAAAAGAAAATTTATATTTTTTGTATGGCTATATTTATTTTAATGCTTAAATATTGATTGCATTCATATTTGATAGACTCTGTTAAAATCTTCATGACGAGTCTGACTCGTTAAAGTACGGCAAGGGGTTAAGAGAATTGTAAAATATTATATTTTCTGTGTAGTAAGAAGTTCGTGAACGAGCGTTTGTCTCGTTACAAATAAATTCTTGTTTACAAGGATTTTGCACGCTATCAAAAAACCATGTCTCATTTTTGCTTTTCAGGAACAAAAGTGTTTCGAAAAAAGTCCATTTCGATTTATACGGACCGTCCGCAACATCTCTACATTTCCTATTTTTTCAACTCCCGTTGTAACTGTCCAACTAGCATTCGCGAATATTTTTTTTACTTCGTTTACATCCATCTCCATATCAACGCCCCCATTCAGCCTGCGCATGGCGTTTTGTATTTTCATTTCTGTTGTTCATAACCGTACGGATCTAGTACACATTTATTTTTTTCGTTGCAGTTCCATTAAACCAGCGGTCATTTCAGTTTGCAATAATTGCCAAAGAGAATATTTAATGGGTTAGCGAGAGGAAATGCTTTTCGATCAAAGGTTTCAGGGAAACTAAGGCGATGAACCGCTTGCGTCCGGAAGATGGTAAATTGGTAAAACCGCTTTACACCGGTTTGGACTGTATCATACATGATGAACACAGTTCATTTTTGTGACCACACATTAATTATTACTGCTTACACTGCAATGCACACAGTATCAGCGAACTAAAAATTAAAAGAGCTGGACAAAATATTGCTGGATGTTAAATATTAGACTCCGGATTTTATGCATTTGTGAGAAAAATTGGTGGGAACAATTTAAAACAGTGCAAAGATTAGAAGACTTTAGGAGTATTAATATATGAGCCGTTCATTTCGAAAGTGGCCTAAGTTCATCTGTCAATTGTTTCTTGTTGACTGTAGTAACGTGTACAACTTGAAGTTAGCTATAATAAACAACATTTTGCGGTTAAGTATGTTCAGAGTATACGATAATTTTTGACACAAATTTTCGCAGTTATTTCAATCATTAAAAACATTACTTTGAAAGTGGCCTAAGTTCAATCCATTATTGATAATGTCCGAAAATGCGGATTTTCAAATGTCCGAAGGCAGTGATGAAGGTAATTACAATTTGATGAGTAGACTCCGGATTTTTATGCAAAATAAAATATTTTTTATTAATAATTTTAATGCAGTGAAAATAATATATTAATACTCTTAAAGTTTCTTAATCTGTTCACTGTTTTAAATTGCATCTACTCATTTTTGTTGTAAATGCATAAAATCCGGAGTCTAGCGATGAGAATGCATAGTTTAAAATCCTGGATTTATTACCACGTCGGGGTAGACCATCGAATTCGAAAATATTGTATTGACACCACTTTATAAAAATATAAGACGAATTAT
Source organism: Lasioglossum marginatum (assembly GCA_028455795.1). Lineage (NCBI taxonomy): Eukaryota > Metazoa > Arthropoda > Insecta > Hymenoptera > Halictidae > Lasioglossum > Lasioglossum marginatum. The sequence continues at coordinate 1,111,319 of CM052251.1, read as the reverse complement.
AACAGCGATTTTGCTGTATGTCATATGATGGATATACACAAAATGTAGACGAGCAGTAAATTGTTATGTGATTTATATAGTTAGGAGATTTCCTAAATTGCATAAATTGTGAATTTTTGAAGCATTTTAAATTATGTCGAATGGACATGGGCTCTATCAAATTTTATAACAAATCTAGATGTTAATTATGAAAGTAGCTTAACTCCATTTGTGGTAAGAAAATACATATTATTCACTTAATAATTGCTATTATTTTAATAGGAATTGTAAATCTCTTAGATACACTTAAGCAGTGCGACACATTGGTATCCAATATATTTTTAATTTTATTGAAACGCAAACTCTTAAGTATCTCAAATACTCTTAAGTATCTCAATTTAGATATAAATGGACTTAGGTCACTTTCAAAATAAACGGCTCATATTATTTTCATTAAATTAGAATTATGCATTTAGGAGTATTAATATATTATTTTCTTTAAATTAAAATTATGAGTAAACAATATAATTATATTTAGCATCTGTGTCTTGCAATTGATGCACAAACTTTTCATTTTGCAGAAAGATCCGGAGTCTATTATTCTTGTTAGTTCTGTTTCAAAACATATATTATTTAGACATTTTTCAGTCGTACTTGATACTGGGAGATTACAAATAAAAAAAATAGAAATAACGCAGTTGAAAAATGCATTACTCACTAATGCTTAAGATCGAAAATAATATATTTAATTACTAGACAGCGAATCTTTATGCAAAATAAAAATTTTCTATCTAAATTGGAACAAACTTATTTTCTTTCCTAATACATTTAATAATATTTTTAAATTTTTCTAATGTTCTTACTGTTTTAAATTGCACCTACTCATTTTTGTCATAAATGCACGTGTAATAATTACACTGCGGATCGTCATGAAAAATAGAAATGTTCTAAGTCAATTGTAAGAAACACGAACTGAATGAAAATTTCATGAAGTCGAATTCAAAGAGAATTTGTTCAAAACTGGCAAAATAACTGTTCATTTCGAGCCCTGGTCTGCAATGTTTATAACCACCGATAAGAAAGCCGGTTCTTTTTACCACGTTTGTATTAACTCGCTTTCTTGTCTGTCTGTTCGGTACAAATTTTGCAATTGATTTTAAACTAACTTCCTGATGAGCTAGAGACTTGAAACTTTAAACATAGCTCAGAACTGGATGGCAATGCAATATTAACTCGCTTTCTTGTCTGTCTGTTCATCTAAAAAGCAGAAAATAATTATTTAAATAAAAAAAATACTACGTTTTTAAGACGGACTAAAAATTATGAAATAATTTTTCCTAGCCCCATACAGATAGTCTCGAAAATTTGTGATTGTAAATTTTTAATAGCTATGAAAATACTTGTAAGATTCAAAACGAGAAACGTGGGACGCAAGATAATAGTAAGGAGTGTAGAGAGTAGCTGCCGTTGAAAAAAACTCACACAACGGTTCATATCATTTGCAACAAAGTTAGTGATTTAGGTGAACTATTCATGCATCAATTATCTATTGCATGCGCCCCACGGTTTTCGTTTCAAATTTTATAAGTATTTTCATAGCTATTAAAAATTCACAATCACAAAGTTTCAAGTCTATCTGTATGGGGCTAGGAAAAATTATTTTATACTTTTTAGTCAGTCTTAAAAACGTATATTAAAAATATATTTTTATTTAAATAATTTTTATTTTGGTCCTAGAGTGAACGCCACTGTGTGTCGTATAACATGTTCCACCCGCGCCTATACGAAATGCAGTCCGTCTGTAAGCAATCTAAAATAAAAAAGCGATGGAGCTGATGCGTGGTGGGTAATGAAAGCCCGAAGAAGAAATCCGGGCTCCGATTTTTCCGTGGACTACGCAGGAGAAGTCGAAGAAGAAACGCAAGGAAGAGGAATAAAAACGTGTGCCATACTTTTACGAGTCTTCTCTACTTTCGCGAGTAATGTGCGAGGCATATGGTACTGTGACGGCTGTTACCCCTTTACGGTCTTCTGCCCCCACCCCCTGGCCGTCCCATCGCCATGCCGTTCTCCTCTTCGAGTTCGCCATCCTCGGTATTCCAGCCACGCGTCCTAGAATCACCAGCTGCTAAAAACGTGCATGCGAGACGAGAATGTCCGCGCCTTAAATGACGATGCCATCCCCCGCGCCGACATTAAACAAGTGTTCGAGTCCGAGGCTACGTTTTCCCCCGATATTGCCAGCCAGCACACCGATCGCTAAATGCGTGGCCGCCGATCGTGCCGGCAGTTAGCATAATTCGATCGCCCGATGCGAGTTTTTGGAAATCTCGGGGATACGGTGATTCGATTTAACGAGCGGACTGCGCATGGAGCTGTTGTCCCCTTATTGAAAGACTTTACCGAACGGATTCGATTTTCTTCGATATTACAATCTCGCGCGCATTAACGCTCAGATTAGTCTAAACACTGTACTGAATGGGGGAAACATTAATTCTCAATTATGGATTGTAATCTAACTACAGTGGGTAATGAAAGTATTCGAACGCCTTTTAACCTCCTAACGCACCAATTACAGATTCAAAAGCGATCGTTTTCCCACCAATTTTTATTATTCTCTATTTTCTTTAAATACAAAAGAACATTAACAAATCTCGAAAAAAAAAAACAGAAAAAAATGTTGTTTTACGCAAAAAAGACTAAGGTAATTGACGAATTAGCTGGGAATCACCGGTGGCAACTTCTTTCGGGTGAGAGGAAATAAGCACAACACTGTCTAACGAGTACATTCGGTTGTATTTATATAGAAAACCAAAACTGCAGGTCTCATGAGATAACTCGGGCGCGCGGAAAAAGATCGTTTTCTTAAACCCGAGTTAACTCGGGCGAGTGCGCTAAGAGGTTAAAACAGAATAACTTTCTTATAATTGTACCAAACGACCTGATTTTTTATAATCAATTAGAAGCATTGGATTACGAAATAATATGCGAAAAAGATTTTCAAAAAATTATAATTTACAAGGTTACATACGAAAATAAAAAAGGCATTTTTTAAAACTTTTTTATTTGAGCCCTCAATGAAAATTTTTTAAATATATGTTTTATAGATCTACAGTCGCCGCGGAAAGTATGTTGACACGTCTCAAAAGTGCATATTTTCTGTTTTAAATCAATAATTTAGGAATTAATCGTAAATATATATTATGTATTTATATATATTATAATATAATATATATTATTTAATATGGTACAAACTAGTATGTGTAGCACCACACACACAAAGATGACATAAAGTTTATAATAATGACAGAAAAAATTAAATAACTTTTTTATCGATTGCGGAAAGTATGTTGACAGCATTGAAAATTCATAATTGAGTGTATTCTTAACAATAAAACGACATAATTACTATGAAGTTTGATACCCTTTGTTTCTTATGACCTCTTCAAGTCTTCTAGGCATACTTTCAAACAATTTATGTATAACATTTTCGTCAATATTATTTCAAGCACTCAGTAGTGTTTGTTTAAAAACTGATTTATTATTCCGAAATTTCTCACGTACACTTCGATCTAAGTGATCCCACAGGTGTTCAATTAATTTTAAATCGGGACTTTGAGAGGGCCCTGGTAACAATTGAATATCATTTTCACTGAAATATTTCATCGCTAGTTTGCATTTATGTTCGGAGTCGTTATCTTGAGGATAAGCTCTAGCTCTAGCTGAAAGATATAATTTCCGTGGATGTTCATTTTTGTTATTGCAAAATAAATGTTTTTGTTATTGCTGTTGCAAAATATTTACATACCCTGCTACTATTAATATCCCATCTATGAAATGTAAATTGCCAACACCATTTGCAGAAAAACAACCCCAAAAGCATACTGATCCTCCACCATGCTTTGCTGTAGGCGTTATCACCCTTGATTTAAAGCATTCACCTTGCTTTCTCCATACATAATTTGTTCAAAAACAAATCACCAGATTTCTGGAAGAAGGGCATATTTTAGCGACGAGTCAAAATTTGAACTTCGATGTTGTAATAGAAGAAACTATGTTATACCAATCCCGATTTAAAATTAATTGAACACCTGTGGAATCACTTAGATCGAAGTGTACGTGAGAAAAGGGATAATAAATCAGTTTTTAAACAAGCACTACTGAGTGCTTGGAATAGTATTAACGAAAATGTTATAAATACATTTGAAGGATTAAGTGATTTGGGGAGAAATCAACTTCGCGTGTCCTATACTTGACAGGAGTGATGTCTTTATTCGTTCTTGGTAGCTACAAGTGATTTCGCTGTGCGCTCGGACTAGACTAACTTTTCTCGTTCGTCTTCAATTCTCGGTAGCTACAACTTGACTTCAAATCGTCCTAATTGGCCGGGCCTGTATTCGCCTTTTTTTAGCCAATCAGGTATTTTCTCGGGGACTCTCTTTGCGCCTCCCTTATTCCTTGCGCCCTTGGCGCACTTTCTCTGAATGCGGGGGCGGTCCCGCAAACTTGACAATGCAGCGGGATTTCCTGCGGGCCCGCGGTGCCTGACGTGTCTGGCTGTCGCCTACCTGCCTAGCTTCGCGGTCCCTTCGGAACCTCGAGGTTTATGGTACCCGCACGAGCTGTTGAGCCCGAAGGTAAGAGGGTCTAATTGCCAAAACGTGCCATAACAAAAACTCTAAAACACTCGCTAAGACGAGTAACGGCTGTCTCAAAAACAACTGTGGGACAACGGATTCCATAAACTCACTCCACCATTTGCATGCCAAATATTATCAAATGTACGTGCCGATGGCCGCTATAAATTGTTTTTGAAAGTATGTCTACAAGACTTGAAGAGGTCATAAGAAACAAAGGGTATCAAACTTCATATTGATTAATATGATAAAATAAAAATTGCAATTTTTCATGATTTTCGGCCTTTTACCACTTTTGATCGTTTATAACTCGTAAACCAATTAACCAATTTCAATGAAATTCTCAGAGCGTATATAATTTATACGAGTTGACCAAACACATCTTTTAAATTTTCATTATTGGCCCAGCTAAAAAAGTCGCAAAAATCAATTTTTACTATTGCTTTTCACAATTCCGACCAAATGCATTTTTTCAACATATTTTTTAGACATCATTTAGTAAACTAATTCTTCTAGCCTTACGGAGAAATTGAAGTCGTTTCGTTCATTCATAAAAAGGTTATTCTGATTTAAAGTGTGTGTGATCAGTTATGCCCATAACTGTATTATCTAAGTATTATGTTAAATATATTATTCAAAAAAATTCTATTCAAGCTAAAACTTTTACCTTTTTAGTTAGAACTTCTAATGTTAGAACATTTTTTTAAAAAGGTTCCATGCCCATATTTTAAGCAGAACCTATTAAGAAGTTCCAGAACTCTTTCGATCCTTTGAAGCAAATTATTCGTATTAGTAAAAACACAGGAGATATTCGGACGTTCTTCTAGAATTGGGATATCCTGTAGATGTTCTGGCGCATCAATCTAATTACATTAACTTCTGGCTCGACATTATACTTCCAGCAAATTTTCCGCTGTATGAGATTAAACTCGGGGTAAAGAGCACTCGTGTTATCGAGCCCAGGACCGGAACTTGGGAAAGTAAAGTTGAACGGATAATAAACAACCCGTAGACTATTGCCTTGATGCAATTAACCGGCCACGATGGAAAAAGTATCGATCGATTACTATGGAAAAAAAGGATGATCTTTGTCGCTTGTATCGAGCTGAGTGTTTCTCCTGGATTGAAAGACGTTTTGCTTGAGGAAGTTCCCTGTGGAAGGAGAAATGTTTTCGTGTTCGCCGGTGGAACTTCTCGAAATTAGTTCGTGCGTTCAGTCGAGATGGATCTGGTCTGACAAAAAATTGTGATAGGAGTCCAAGTGTAGTAATTGTAGAGGATAAGTCGATTTTGTTCCACCGTCTTCCCTTTGTACGTGTTTCGATGATTTTCTTCATCTAAACAGAAATAACATGCTTCGGTTGTGGAAACTATATTTATGACTGTGTTTTAGTCAATCTTTCAGCGATAATACGCGAAGCGCAGTGATGCTTAAAATAGTTTGATATTTCTGGGTGTCTTTCTTCGAATTAATGGCCGGACACGCGTGAAATTGCCGTTTTTGAAAGGAAAAAAGCAAGCAAGCAAAAAGTGTTTTATTTTCAACTTTGTAGTATTATACATATATTATTATAAACACGCTATTAATTACTATGATTTCAGCATCATAATAATTGTTGTACTGAATTTCGGTATTTGCTAACTTAAAATCACTTTAGAAATTATGATGAAATAGGAAAACCGACAAAAAATAATCGATAAACAACGGTGTTTTACATTTTGGTAGATATTACTGTACACACCTAATAATTGTATATTATTATGTAATGTACAAGGGATATAAAAATAAATTTTCCTCAACATTATTTATAACAAAGAAAATTATTGTTAAAATTTGTTTTTATATCAACACCTTCTACTCATCGAGGAGAGAAATGGTTTGAATGGAACCCTATGTCGCAATCTAATAGTTATTAACCACTTCGTTCTCACGGACGTGTTATATCGCCGTTACCGTCGATACCGTTCGTATAAGATCACAGACGAGTTATGACGCGACGCCGATACTGTTTGTACAGATCACAGACGAGTTATCACGCGACGCAATGCCGCTTGCGCGGTGCCACGGACGTGTTATCCCGCGACGCAATACCAATAGAAATTCAAAAGTCGAATATAAGAGTATGATGTCTAGTCATAAAAAAATGGCATTAGTACAAATATTTTCTTAAACGATACACATGCATAAGTCCACAATTTGTTTAACACTAGGTTTACGGAGCTCTAGAAATAACTATTTCTAGAGCTATACATTATTGTATAAACATAACAAGAATGTGTCTATCCAAATTTTTGGCCATTTCTCCAATAATGTATTCCAAAAGAAATAAATTTGGTAAATAATTCCTCAGGGAAACATCTTTACAATCTCAATAATCGCACATTAAGAATATTAGAAGCCGTCATTTTGACGGGTCCCGTAAACCTAGTGTTAAAAACGAAATGTAAGCGTTGTAAGCGTTTTTGTGTGGGCCCGTAAATGAGAAGAAGCACCGTTAACACTATAGATATTTTGGTTAAACAATACAACAATAAAAAGATATGATAATAATACTGTGATCGGACGCATTTTTTTCGATGTTATGCGCAGGTTCGCTCGATCATATCGATCGATAATAATAATTGATTCCCTCATTGTACGGACATACCATGCAGACCATTTATTTCGATCTCCAGTTTCCTAGAAAGGTTATTTTGCTAATGGATTACTATCCTCTTGCTTAATTCCACGAGTTCGTAGTCGAATGGTAGGACACATAAATTGTAACACAGTCCGCAAACCGTCACTATCTTCCGTAATACATATGTTAACTGCCTTTAGCCGAAACGGATACACCGAACAGATAGATTCTGTAGGGTTTCGCCATATAGACTTCATATATTTCGCGTGCGTTGGAGGAAAGAAGAATGTCGAACAAGAGAGAGAGAGAGAGACAGAGAGCGAGAGCGAGAGAGAGAGAGAGAGAGAGAAAGAGAATGAAAAAAAGAACAGAGAAGACGAAGGGCGGTTTAGAAAGAGAAAGACAGAAGATGGGGAGGGTTGCACGTTATCCAGCTGCAGCTTGAGAAAAATGGCCCGTCTCGTAGTTTCTCCCTCTCGTACCGAAAAATCCGCGCCGAGCGATAAATCAGATCGCGTCGCGTCTAAAACCGATGGTGCAACTTTTGTCCAATAACGTGATACGTAAACGTCCGTATACACGAGCCAGCTAAACCCGGACCGACTCGATATATTTGCGCGATACTTTGAAATCTCGATTCTCTTTTCTTGCTCTCTTTCTCTCTCTCTCTCTTTCTCTCATTCACTTACGCTCTCGCTACTCCTCTCAACATCCCTCTCATTTTGCAGTTCGTTTATCTTTTCGTTCGTAATATGATTCTCCTCGCGGAGTCGTCATCTCTGAAGTTCCCCTGAAGGGAAGTATTACGTTTATCGGAAAATTTTGTCGATTATATTTCTCGCGATGTAACGTGTTCATCGCGGTGCTTATATGTGTGTAGAGGAAAGTTGTGCAGTAATGGCTACTCGAAGTACCTCATGAATTATAATTATAATGTAATTTAATTATTTTGTAACTCATAATTCCGCTCTTTCTTTCAATTTGATTGAATGAATTCAACTCGATGGAAATTCGCCTTCACAATTGAAATACAATTGCAAAGTACCATGTAATTTCGAATTAAGGGGGCTGTATCATCTCTGAATGAGTCTAAAACTCAATTTTTCTAAATTGCATTTTTAAAAGTGTAGAACCTTAAAAATACTTTACGAAAACTTCTTATGGTAAATATATTACGTTTAGGGGAGGCACCTCAGACGACCTTGACCTTGACATATGGTGTCAAGGACAACATTCTGAACAACTTTTCTCTATACATTTATCCGTCGCTCGGTTTCGAGATAATTTCTATCCTCTATGAGTGGAAGGTGTTGATGTGAAAACAATCTTTAACAACAATTTTCTTTGGTATAAACAATTTTGCGGCAAGTTTCCTAAAAAACACTTTTGCCTAAAATTACTTTTTATACACTCTGTACATTGCATTCCTGTACGTTGCATTTTTATTACATTGCATTTCAATTGCATTATATTTCAATTATTTCAATTTGTATTGTATTTCAATTACAGTGTAATTCAGTTGCACTCATGATTAACATAATCAGAAATTAAATTACTTGAGTGGTTTGAATTATACTATTCACACACAAACTACAATATAATTTAACTGACTCTCAGCTTTACAGGATTTTAGATCATTCTTACTCTCAACTTTAGGCAAAAATAAAATTTCAGAATAGTAATTCGTAGTACTATAAACGGTGTTTCATGAAAGGGAATAAATCGCTTTTCTCAAATATTATCAGAAGTTAGTAATTCACAGGAATAAAAAGATTGTAATTTGCAATTTGTAATTAATAATTTTATTAAAAAATACCAATTTCATCACAGCTGTGAATTCTGCTGTCGGAAAAATTGTACTGCGCGAGTAGGTCTGCTTGCTTTGGAAAAATTCATTAATATTTTTTACATTGGTTGTAAAAATGGTACATTTTCTGTACCAACAATTTGACAATGTTGACAACGTTCGACGGGTTGACGGCTAATTGCAATATCAAAATGGAATCTGTTTCGTTGCATGTTATCGATATTATCGTCACGTGTTATTAACTATACACCCTTCGCCAATCACGTGCCCGCAAGCATTTATTGATCATTACTCGAAACAATGTTAATATGTTTAACGAGGTTTCCGTGCTATCGAAAATTCAATTTCGTCGGCTGTTTTTGCGTCAGACTGTTTGAAATAATAATTAATTGAATTCTCGGTCTTTCATTTTTCATTTCTTCTGCTGTGTGTTTGTGCTGAAATTTTTATAATCGAGTTTTAATCAATGTGCGGGCATGCACGATTCAATTATGAAATCACCCTGTGTCAAATTGCACAGAATTTTCTACATATTCACCGATATTATTTTAAGCCCGCAAAATGTATTGTATGTCTTGAGAATTTCAGATATGCAAATTTTGAAAATTGTTTATTTTCTAGTTCAAACAGTTTGCCAGATATTAACTCTTTTTCTTTGACTTATTAATAGATTGCGGATCTTTATGCATTTATGGATTATGAAAATTTTCAAAAAATTCTGGAGTATCAAATTCGACAGAGTTTAGTATGATTTCTATTTACTTTGGACCTACAAATGTTTTTGTATTAAATATGTATGTTTTTGTAATGATTTTATTTCGTACCGCTTTCTTAAAATTTATCTACAAAAATTGAAAATTGCATAAACATCCGCACAGTCTACTTATTAATATCGCTTATTAATTACTTAGCTGAAAATGTGGATAAACAATTATGTACATATATTTAAATAGTTAGTTATAAATTAAAGTCAAATACGTTTTTGAACATTGAGTTCTTCAAAATTGTCTTTGGCAAAGACTTTCTTTATTGTCTAGATTAATATAAAATTTAAAAATGATTACAAATTGGATAAAACTTCACGAAGACGACACACACGAACGGTGTTAGGTACAGACATTAATTTTTAAAGGAACATGCTTTTATTTACAAAAATACTTGTCGAATTTCTCTTATATGTCAACCATTTAAAAGTATGTAACGCCTTATTTAATTGTAAATTTGACGCATTTGAACATTTTAAAAAGATGGAGCGTTCTCAGGAACCGAGAAAAAAAATGGTGTATTGTATACAACGCACCATGCTCGATGCGCTTGACTGCGTACAGCGCGACGTACGGCAAACTGCCAAAAACCTGCCACGAATGTCGAACAACGTTGTGTCTCAGTAAGTCTTGTGCCGTATTTTAACTACGATTTCAACATATTATCATCGTTATTTCATGAAAATAAAAATATTCTCGGAAACCAGCAATTTAAAATAATATACAGTGGATTCAAAAAGTATTTTAACATAGCATTTTCGATTCTCGGAAATTTGTCTTATACATTTTTTACTGCATACATTTCTTAACGCTTGTAAAGACTATAATGAGAGATATAAAGGGCACGTAACCGGTGTGCATGTACACAGTTTATTGCGTTTAGCAAAATATTTCCATGAAATAGTTAATATTTATAAAGTGGAGTTTATGTTGAAATTCTTATTAGTAACTTCTTCAATATTTTAATAATACCCGTTTTGCGATATAATAAATTGTCAGTGGAAACCGCAAAGGAAAGTCCGATGAATTAATTGGATGAATCGAAATCGGCCCCGGGAGACGTTGCAAACAAATCACGCTGTTTTTTTTTTAAGCAGCTTTAGAGTTTTAAATTGTATAAATACCAGAATAAACGTTGCAATTTCATTGCAATATACACATTTAGCGTGGATTAATTCTGTGCCTGCGTGAAATACAAGCAGTGAATTAAAAAACTTTTCTATAATCTCTCCGACAAAGCAAATTTTAAAGTACACAATCGCCAGCTCCACGGCTTTTAATCGGATTTATTGCTTATCGAATTGAATATTTATCTGGAACAAAATATTCATATCATATTCGTTAATAACTGATACTTTCGAAATTATTTCGATGAAAATCGTCGAAGTGAAAGTTGTGCAGAAATATTTTTGAGGTTCTGTGTAACTAACAGTTCAATAATAGCCCACTGACACACGGTGGCCGTTTCTATAAAATAGCTGAAAAAATTATAATAATTACAAAATTTATATGAAATAGGTTAAAACTAGGTCTTTTCGTAAGCTAAATCATTGAGATAGATTGAAAAGGGACACAGACTTGTATCTGATCTCACTTGTTAAATAAATGACATTCGATATAAGTCGGTATAAAGCGGAGAGGCCGATTCTACACGGGAAAATAAGTCGAAAATATGCAATAAAATTTTCCATTTGACGCGTTGTTTTCGAGAAAATTGACTAACAATCTGTCAAATTCGCGTGTCTAGCGTTCTTAACACATTACTGACCGGTGATTATTGCATAATTTTGAAAAATCTATGGTACACTTCGCGACAAAAAGATAGCACATTATAAAGATAAATGGTTTTTTAACTTTTGTGACCTGGATACTGGGTGTCACGTCCGTTGGTTCAGCCATTAACAATAATTAATAAAATCAATCATGTATAACATATATTTTCTGAATTTCTTTTCGTACTTGCTCTACTAATGTTGCACGGGAAATAAAATATCAAATATTGTAATTACTAATTAATATTGAATTATCGTATATCACACCACATTGCGAGCGATAGAATTAAGAAAATCTATAAGATACATTTCACAGTTGACTACATGGGATTGCTAACCCATGTGATTTATTCCAAACTTAAACTCATTATGCATTTAGAACTTCATTGAACAAATTAAGAACACAGCGAAGTCTATTTTATTAAACAAAAGAAATGATTCGAAATATAATATGCGAGCGAATAACCAAACAAAACATCCGTTAAAACGTATTCATCGCTGAAGAATATAAAAGATAGTCCAGAAGAAACTAGAAGGGACAATACGTAGAAGAAATGGACAAAGAATCGATGAACAATAGATGGTGACTAACTATCTAGGAGGATGCGTAGAGCCACGTAATCTAGCCAGGAGAATGATAAAAACGAATCGAAAATTATACATCCGGTCAAAATGCAAACGACAAATTAAGAAGAAAAGCGATTACGAAGAATTGATGAGGATGCACCCACCCTATGAAGATTAAGCTAGAACAATGGATTGATCGATCTGTAAAAGGGATGGCTCCTCATCAGGGCCAGTTAGTTGCCATCCTAAATCCATACGATTTTCTCTACAGTCAGTCAGTCAATCAGAGTCCAGTTGCTATTCGAAATCTCGTTTAGTCAATATTAAAACTTTAGTCAGTACCAGATACTCGTTCGAGATCTTTACACGTATAGTTCATTGTCAATTTGTTTTGGATCGAAGTGAAATTGAAAGTTAATCAAAGGTGTATACAACCCATCAAGTTGTGAAGTCAAAAGCAAAGTTGAAGGCGTCTCAACCTTCCGGGTCAACATCAACAACACCATCTTCTACAAAATCATCGACTTGATTCTCGAAGCGAGTCCATTTGTTCACTACCTTGACCAAGCGTTATCAACCCTACGGTAAATACTAACAAATATTAATAAGTCTAATAACTCTAATTAGTATAATTAAATAATAACTCTATGTATCCGGAATTTGTTGCATAGAATATATTCTGTTTATTTAAATCTGAATCAAAATATCAAATCATTTTTAAAAAGAGTTAACCCAACTTCGATTTCTACGTTTCTGAATTTTCTTGAACCGAAGCCGTTGAATGCAGGTAGCAGGTTCAAAACTGCGTTTTATTCACTATCTCAATTCTCGAAAATAGTACCTCTTTGAAACGTCCACCTTATGAGGACGTAACAAGGTAATGAGAATAAAAAATTATTTCAATATGTTTCTATGCATTTATTACGAGAAGAAACAATTTTATTGGAAAATATGTAACATTAAACGAAAAATCGGTGCGTCAAAAAGATAGCAAACATTTCTTAAAATAACTAAAAAATAAAGTATATAAACGTTTTGTTATAGATTTACAGTGACTCTCACTAATATTCGGACACACTTAAAAAGACGATAACTTTTTTAGTATTGTACTATACGATTTGAACTTTTTTTTGGGAAGCTAGAGCAATTAGTTTACTACAGGATGTGGAAAAAAATTTTTTCAAAAATTGCAATTGATCGGAATTGTAGAAAAAATACTAATAGTTGCATTTTACAACATTTTTATGTGGGCCTATATTGAAAATTTTAAAAATACGTTTTGTAGATCTGTGTACATGGCTAAACACTTTTTAATGGAACCTTCAATAGCAACAGTACTTTTCATTGTGAACTAACAAATCACCCTCAATAACGTCATCTAATAGTTTCATTTAAGATTGCAATGTAAAAGAAAATTTCTATGCTTTCTTTCGATACAGCACAATTATTGAAAATCCTATTAATAGGCTTCCGGTAGGTAAAGTGTTAAGAAGTGGAATGAGTCGGTCATAGACAGACGCGTCAGACGATTCCTATTCAATAGCATGCCTGTTCGTCGAATTTTCAAACTCAAATTTCTCGGAGACAAATAAAAAAAAGTTTGTTCTTTATTTTCTCATGTAGAATTATCCCCTCCATGTTTATGCCATCTTGGGACACCCTGTAGAGATGTAAGATGAAATAGTTTACGACACTTTAAAGTCGTTTTCTAAGAGAACGGTTGACACGAGACACACGCTTCCTTTGAGACTTCGTGTTCGTTGCGATGAGATAAACGATGAAATAAAAAACAATTTTGACCTTGGGATTCAATGTTATGGTCAATTTTTTGTAACAGATCTCCACCGATCCAGAGGTGCAGAATCACGCTATAGTGGTCACGACATATAATTTTGAAACACCTTGTACAACCCCAATAACCTCTAAAACCGATCTGTTCGTGATTAATGACTAGACTCCAGATGTTTATGCAAAATAAAAAGTTTGTGCATCAATTGTAAGACGCAGGAGCTAAATATAAATTTATTTTGTTCATAGATAATTTTAATGTGGTGAAAATATATTAATACTCTTAACGTCTTTTAATATTTTCACTGTTTTAAATTGCACTTGGTCATTTTTGTTATAAATGCATAAAATCCGGAGTCTATTAATGACATATAATTAACAGAGACATGAATTTTGTGTGATGTGTGATTTCTGTGTGACGTACGATTCGTACACATTTCTTTCTAGAAGTCTATATATTCAAATGATTAAAAACTGTAGCTACGGTACTAAGGAAATTGTGATCTCCGCGGAACTCTTGGACAACGAGTACAGCAAAAATTCATCGCAGCAAAATCCCGACATTCGGTAAGCTTCTCCAATTATCGACTTGTTACGTTCTTGCTACGGCACAGTGCGGGTAACGACGTTTTGTACCTCGAACAGCTTAAACCGGGGAAAAACTTTTGATAGCTCGGTAATAGATTCTTAAAGGAAAACTTCTTGCACCGTAGAAAATTGTTTCCTCTGTTGGCAGAGGAGTTGGACCTTGGTAACGTTGTAATAATGAATCTTCATGTTTAATCTTCATCGCGGTTTATCTCCCACGATTAACTAAATATTTCTTGATTATCTCTTCGAACTGTTGTTGTCATACGAAACAATTGAATAAATACAGTAATGTTTCGATATACAGGGTGAGTCACCTAACGTTATCATCTCAAATATCTTTTTTTTTTTATATTAAGGTTTAACGTCGCATCAACATTTAGGTCATTAGCGACGGACTTCTGTAGTGTTTCTAGATCTTGTGGAGGTGGTTGATCTTTTTAAGGAATTCAATAGTGTTTGCTGTATGCTTTTCGGATATGAGGGCCGTGTTCGGGTCAATTCCGAGTCGCTGGGTATTGTACTTTTGGCAGTCATACAAAAGGTGGTGCACTGTGAGTGGGGCATTACAGCAGAGGGGGGATCTGTTTTCTTTATGAGATATTCATGTGTTCATATCTTGACCGGTTAACAATGACCGGTTCTCAGGCGGGAAAGAACGATTCTTTCTTTTCTGCTCATCTGCGTGGAATGTCTTGAAAAAAATTTGTAATTATGTCATGTATCTTTGATGGTTTCGTCTTCCATATGTTGTTCCATTCTTCTTCGATTTTTTGTGAATTACTACAAGTCTCACTGGTGATAAACGCATTCTGCTTCCATATTTTATTTTTTACAATTTTTCTGTCCGTGACCTTGAATGACCTTGAATAATTATAGTCACTGGATTCCTAATGAATGGGACTATCATTATATATGTTTAAAAAAGGGTGCTTCCATTTTAAAAAATGAAGCTGACTTTGATATCTCTAAAAAAATCACATAAAAACAAAAATTTTTTGATATCATGTCAGCCCCACTGAACCATTCAACTTTGTCCTTCAGACATTTGACGTATCTTTAAAAACAACAAAGGTATTTGAGGTGGCACCGTTAGGTGACTCACCCTGTATGTGGGCACTCAAACTTTGCACAGATTTTTTTTAAATTATTTGTAACCCTCGGGTGTGCCGTAAAAGAAATTCAAAAGTCGAAAATAAGAGCCACCGTCGTCGTTGTCGTCGACACATGCGTATCCATGGACAATAATAATTCCATGACAAAACTGTTATGTTTTTAACTATTTTTTCGTGGAACTTTTAGCGATAGATTTTTCAGTGATAGTTTTCTGAATAAAATGATTCCGAACGTGACATAATGCATTGTTCAATTGACGATTTTATGGAATCTCTATTATGATATCCTCTATCTATGGTATATCTCTTTGTGGTATCAAAATAACTTGACTACTGAATTAATATTCTTATATTCATGCTAATATGTGATATCTGAATGATCAAAATAAAATGACAATGTTTTATGCGTATTATTTTATTAATTTTGAAGAAGTATATTTTACAATTCTTTATAAAGTACACGTTTCACTGAACAAGACTAGTGATGAGTGAATAAGTTACTGAAATATTTTAACATGAAATATATGTATTTGCAATTCTTAAAATAGCAATTACAAATATTGTCATGTATGGGAACACTGATTTCACTTATTTTGTAATGTTCACAATGACGTGAAATATAATGATATGATTTCAATATTTTTCATGATAAACACTGTTTTAAAAATATTTATGCGAAAGGACGAGATGAATTTTAATAAAATCGCTCACCAATTTAATATTCCTCGTTTCTTAGCAGTGACAATATTATGAAAGTAAGCTTGTTCATTATATTAACCTAATTCCTACCTAATATCTTCGTAGTATGCGATGTTGACAATTACGAAAAGAATTAATAAATCCTGAAATTTATTCTTTCATTTTCTATATCGTTATAAAAATTTCGGCATATTAAATATGTTTATAATGTATAATAGTACAATATATTATGAACGTAATATCCGGAAAGCAGTATCGAATTCAATAATTAGGATTTTATGAATTTATGACAAGATAGAACAGAAGAAATATAAAACTGTGGAAACATTAAGATGAATTTTGAGAATTTCTGTTTTCTACAATTAACATAGAACATGTGTATATTTTATATATAAATATAATATTATATATAAATAGTTTAAATAAAATTCTTGTGTGTGCTTTCGTAAATTCTATTATGAATAGTGTTAATATTCATGGATAAAACTATTTACGAGTTATTAAGAGGAAATAATACCGGTTTCGCCGAGCAATTTCCAACCAATTCTTTTCTGCGCGACAAGCGTTATTCCTTTCAGTTTATGTGCAATTTCTCTGTGTTGCGCACTTCC
This sequence comes from Lasioglossum marginatum, assembly GCA_028455795.1. Lineage (NCBI taxonomy): Eukaryota > Metazoa > Arthropoda > Insecta > Hymenoptera > Halictidae > Lasioglossum > Lasioglossum marginatum. Next base: position 1,094,371 of record CM052251.1, on the reverse strand, counting down.
CATGCTTCATATGTGACAGAATAAATTGCGAGTGTAAAACCAGTATACTACTAAATCTAGGTGACTTTTCTATCACCTAACAATAATTGTTCTTCTCATTTTGTGCTCACGGTTTTGCCTTTTCTACGCGTTTTCCAGACGCCGGAATTGTGAATTGTAATCAGTGGTATGATAAATAAATAGTACTTTAAACTTATTGTGTATGCTTAACCTTAATGTTTCATATTGAAGAAATTTATAAAGTTAATTGTTTATGTTTTCATCATGTTGAATATTTATCGTCGTGTCAATTCGACACCGTGGGACAAATTAACAATGAGTTAAAGATGAAGGAAGAATGAAGGTTATTTGATAGACAAAGCTAACATATATTAGACAGGGTGTCCCAAAAATGTTGTACTTCATTGAAAGAAGTGATTAAAAGACGTTCATACATCTTTAGTTTCAAAAAGAACAGATAAAGAAGAGTTATTGAGAATTGAACTTTTAGTTTGGATAGAATTAATGTAGTCATAGTAAAAAAAGGCGCAGTATGTCCACTAGGTAGTAAAAGATCCGAAATATATTGAACCAATAATTCTGAACTCGCAAGTGAAATGAAAGTGTAATAAAAATGCACAATTTCGATGGATTCAGTTATGGTACAGTGGGTTTTAGTTATTTAGGACGCATCAAAACCAGTGTCCTTTGGCCCGATTTAAGCGGCTGTCCCAGTTATGGAAATATCACACGGGTAAATACTGAAGTTACCATGACGCAAAATATGCTAACTCTAATTGAAATAAGCAATGGAGTGTTTAATTTTAGAATAAATCTGTATAAATAATTTTAGAATAATCTGAAGCATTATGTTTAATATGTATACATACATACATGATAGATGTTTACTTAAAAAGTAATTAACCCCTTGCCTTACAATATCGTGTCTGACTCGTGATGAAGATTCTGAATAGATTCTGATAAAAATGTATGTTAATAATTGACTTTAAACCGAAATAAAATTCTATTTTGATTTTGTTAATATATAGCTACTGGATAACATATAGGTATACAATTTATATCTATTTTCACCTTTTTTAGGAAATTACGATCTACAAAAAAGTTCTAATCATTGAAACCGTAAAATATATCGTAGGATTAGGGGTTAATAGTGTTTGGGTTTCAGATAAGTCCGGAGTTTTTATGCTGTGCGTCCTCGGCTCGCGATTTTATAGATGGCAACCCTAGTCGCGGGATGTGTAGTCGTAACATTGTTAGTGCTCTGTTGCAATTTATTTAATGTTGTGATTTGTTATGTCCGATCAGATGATGTCCAAGGAAATATCGAACTACTGTGCACCGTACAGTGAGCAATTCCGATGAAATCTTCGTCAAAATCAAAGAATTTTCGATAGAAATGAGATAGGGCGATGTTTTTTTTTTTAAATTAAAGCTGAAACATTGCAGAATATGGGAGAAATAGAGAGATTATGGTACGAACGTTGTTTAACCTTGAAAAAATTCGTTAAACTTGTATAATTTCAAGAAAATTGTGGTTTAACCAGTTTAACCAATACCACGCGCGGAGATTTTTTTTTGACATGCTATACATCATTTCCTGTAGATTTCGTTACGCTGATTTCAAATCTGGTCTCAAAATTTGTCTACGACCTCAGGATTTTGCAAAAAATCGATTTTTGTGAACAAAACTAATGAAATCATTTTTTCATTGAAATGATTTAATAACCGACTAGTTTGAAGATATATTATATTCTTGTGGCGGTTAACTCCTACTCTCGCCACAAGATGGACAGATAGTCAAAGCTTTCTCGCTACTACCTGATCTGTCACCGATCCCTATATATACAGTCCTCAACCGCCTTCCGACATCCCAGTGTCTTTTTCATTTATTGCACGTGTGCAAAGACCTGCTTCGCAAGTTTTTTGAAATTTTTCTTGCCCCTCTACTACCATGATGACTCTAGTCAATACTAAACCCTCCTCTTTGACATACCCATGACATGACTCATGTTTAAAGAGTAGAGATCGCTAGATCTAGGAATCTTTCATTCCACTCCCATGTTCAAATTTCAAGCTAGTCCTGTTTAAAAAAAAAAAAGAAACTTCCGACATCCCAGCGTCTAAGGCAGGGCCCGCTAGATAGCCTTACCGATGAGTCCTCTAGCGGGTCTAGGACGAAACGCTCGCCTTCCTTTTCTTCCTCTCTCTCACATTTAACAGCCGCCAAATTCTCATATATAAAACACAATAAAAATAAATATAACGAAGTATTTGAATTTACTTGACGTATATCACTTGACGAACGATCACTTGACGTATCGCTGCGGTTGACGCTGGCACTCCTTGTAGGCTGTGTGTGACTATAAATCATTTAAATTAGATGTCTATTTTCCATAATTATATTTTCATTTACACAGAAAGTAAGGTAAGTATTTAATCTTTTTAACTTACTTCTGATCAACGAATTTTTCAACTTCTAGTGATACCTTATTTTTTTATTTTTATCACCTGAAGTTAAAAAAATTCGTCGATGAGAAGTAAGTTAAAAAGATTAAATACCTACCTTACTTCCTGTGTAAATGAAAATATAATTATGGAAAATAGATAAATCACAATTTGGATAATCCACAATTTTTTTAAAATTGTGCAAGTTTAACGAATTTTTTCAAGGTTAAAGAACGTTCGTAGCATAATCTCTTTATTTTTCCCATATTCTGCAATGTTTCAGCTTTAATTTTTAAAACATCATCGCTCTATCTCATTTCTATCGACAGTGGTTTGATTTTGACACAGATTTCATCGAAATTGCCCACTGTGCACTGAAGGATGGAACACTATTCGGAGCGGTAAACGACTTTTCGCTGTTTCCGGGATTAATAGACTAGAATCCGACAAGTCACATTCTCTAAAGCCGAGTGGCAGCCGACGGTAGGGAAACAAAGGCTTTACAGTTCCGCAGGACACGTTCCTTGATTCTTCGTCTAGTGTTTCGTTCTCACAGCCACCGGCCCGCAGTCCGCAGCCGTTTCGCCGAAGCCGACGCCAAAGCCGAAGCCACTCTTCGCGTTTTCGAGGGTTCCGGCGTAGACCGCGGAACGCGGCGAAGTCGTGCTGTAATTCAACCAAAGTTCCCTAATTAATCAGGTTCCCAATTAGCTGAAGTAACGAAGGATTCGATGGTCGGAGCGCGTTCGCCGTCCGCGATGGGGGAGAAGGTGAGGCCGCCGCATCCCACCGCACCGCGAGGAGAACGGAGCGATTCGAAAGGAGAGAAAAGGTCGGGGATGAGAGTCAGAAGAAAAGAGGGAAAGAGGAACACAGGAAATTGGAGAGAGGTACAGTGAGTCACGTCGAAGTCGATCGACAAACGGGTTGCCCGATTTCCCTCGAAATTACGTTTTGCGTTCCATTTCGACGCGCGGGTCTACGGCGCGGCGGTGGCGGGTGAAAGTGCAGTAAAGAAAGAAATCGCAGAGACAGAAACGAAGGATTCTCTTTAGAGCAGGAAAAAATTCAGTTTTGCTTGTTCAACGAGAGAAAGCGACGAGTCGCCCCACGATCATTTGGTAATATCCTCTACTTCTGATTTCGTTAAGCACCGCCCTTGGCGAAAAGTGTTTAGTGACTAGAACAGTCTGAGCGTTTGCGTACAAAATTATTCACGTATTTGTCAGTCGAAATTATTATAATTAGTATTATTTAGGTTTTAGTGGTTTCGATAAGGTCATTTGTGGTCAAGGTCATATGCAAGGTCATACAAAGATCAGAACACAGTACTAGGGCTAAACAAATTACATAATTTGTTGCAATTTATTGTCATGATATTTTTTATGTATGGTTAGTCTTAAATTAAGTAAATTAGTTTCTGAATTTTCTTTAACACGTTCACTACCACCTCGTTCATATATGGGTGACACAATTTTCCCCTGGGTTTACAGATTAATTTGCACTAGAATGTATTGGCGAAAATTAATTTTTATCAGGACTGAATGATATTGGGTTGGCAAGAAAGTACTTTCGGTATTTTAAGGTGAAATAAAACCGAATTTCTTTATTCAAACGATGAACTTTAATCAATAAAATATTTTCTTATTTAAAATAAATAAGAAATTCTTATTTACTCTTCTTATTCAACTTTTCTTATTCAAGAAAATGAATAAGAAAATAAATCTTATTTAATAAAAGATCATCGAACAAAAGGGAAAATATCTTATTCATTAAAGTTTATTGCTTAAATAAAAAAATTGGGTTCTATTTCATCTTAAAATACCGAAATTACGTTCTTGCCAACCTAATAGAAGGTTTAAAGCTTAAAGGAATCATCTCTATTCGTCTTATCCCTCCAATTTTGGTTTCACTTACTAAGTTACTTTGATTTTCTTGAATTTTTAGGGGTAGTAGTTTGGCAATCAACGTGTTGAGTTTCTTATTGTTTGATCGTCGATATCGTAGTTGCCACGAATGACCAGAGGAAATCAAATCCTGGATCATTCCCTTCTCCGGCTAGAAACAGGACTCTTCACAAACACATCGTATTGAAGAGGACGTTGTCCCTCGTTCTGTGATCGCGAATTCGTACATCCGCGAACGATCCCTCGGAGAAACAAAGGACACGATCCTATCTGCTGGTAAAGACAAACGAAAAAAAAGGGAGGGGAAGCACAAGTACGACAAACGAAAGAAAGAGTTGATAAGAGGGTGAATGGTGGTTGCAGAGAGACAGAGAAACAGAGAAAGAGAGAGAAATAGGAAAAAAGAAAGAGAGAGAGAGAGAGCGGCTGTATTACTACACTGTGATATCGGAAACTAGATATCGAGGTCGGTTGCTCTCGTAGGCCTTCGAAGCATCGAAGCGATGTACAGAGATATCGACGCAACCTCGGGGGACTATAGGGAGGCCAACGTAGCTAATGGGTATGTCATTTCGCGAATCTACGAGCACATAAAAGCGAGAACTTTTTGTATTCCCATTCCTGTGACGTCCCATTTGACCCGATATTGCTTACAAAGTTACTATTTTTTTCGATCCAGCCACGAGCTTTCCAAGATCCAGCAACTTCCTTGTATGCAAATTTATAGTTCGTGTCTCATAAGAAGACACTCGGAAGAAATGCGAAAGGAATTTGCAAAGAAATCGTCTGATTGGCCAGGCGGAAAAAATGTATTCTATAGTACAAGATTAGCTCCCTTGGACCATTGAATTTGAAAGAAGCAAAATCGATATCATTAGATACTAAGAAAACTGGTTGCAATACTGTATTTTGCATTACTACATATATTACTTCCATTTTCTTAAAAATGGGAGAGTTTTGTTTTTCTCAAAAACTGTATTCTATAGTATAAGATTAGCTGCCTTGGACCATTGAATTTGAAAGAAACGAAGTCGATATTTGCATTAGATTCTAAGAAAACTGGTTGCAATACTTTATTTTGCACTACAGTAAAGTCGCGATATTTGTCAGCGACCGCGTACGCGATAGTTGTCAGGTGCCTACCCACTCCACTGCCGGCCAAGGAAGGACAGCATATGGGCAGAAAGAGACGCGGACAGTCGCCGTCGTCGGCACAGTTCAAAGGCCCGTGTGTTCTCTGCGATCCGTACTTACATGCTGTCCTTTTCTATGTTCGGCATTCGATTGAACTCTCGGCCGGTCGGCGCGGTAGACGCAGTCATAAATAAATAATGTCGGTATGCGATAGTTGTCCGTGCAGAACACAGGCTGTTTGACAAGAATCGCGACTTTACTGTACTATACTACCTTCCATTTTCTTGAAAATGGCGGAGTTTTGTTTTTCTCAAAAACTGTACTTCTATAGTATAAGATTACCTCCCTTGGCATTTGAAAGAAACGAAGTCGATATCTGCATTAGATTCTAAAAAACAGTTTGCAATACTTTATTTTGCACGCCCTGTATAACCCAGTGTGGTAACGCTCGTTGTTTTATCACGGGAACATTCTCTTGAGTGAACACTTCTGCCCAGCAATTACTTCGTGTAACGGAGATTCTACTGCGATCCATTCTACCGTGAGTACATCTATAGAAGAACTGTTTGCATCGTTGTGAGTCACGATCTCCGACTAGTTAGACACCGAAGCCAACTCTTAATCCTCGTGGAAGGTGCAAAAAGGAGATTGTTTGCCAACTAAGGCATCGATAAAGATTCTGAATTCGGTTCGTTGAACGCTGTGGCTCGTGTACCACCTAGCTACCTACCATTGTTTTTCCATTCAGGAATGGTCGCTGATCTGTTTGGCCGGATTCCTGTGCTTTTTATCCAAGAGCGTGTAAAAGGCCTGGTAAATTTGCAGAGTGAGGAACAGGACCGACATTCGCCGTACTTTTCGTGGCGACAACAGAATCTGGCTATTGTCCAGATTTCAAAGATCCAGAGCCGCATTGATTTTGTTAAAAACACCACAAATTGTTCGGCACCGTCTGGGCGACGTGTATCTGGGTCGATGTTCAGACTAAACCGTCCTTTGTCTCTCTACACTGTGGTGCACAGCTATAGCGCTACCCATGTTTTCAAGATTTTTGAACTCTGAAAGAATAACTCAGGAAAGCCAAGTGCTAAATATCTAGATCTAAAATATATTGAACTTGTATACAGGGTTTACCAATTGAAGTGTTACAAGCTGTTCTCTCAGAATCTAATGATGATATCAATTTCATTTTTCTTTGAATTAAATGGCTAAGGGCTGCTAATATTTTAGTATGTATTCTATTTATTTGGTGATATTTGGCGAAAATGATATTTGGCGCCCGTGGGCTACTAACAATAATGCGCCCCTCTTTGTAAGAAAATACACGGAAAGGGACGCGGGAGCGGGGTGAACGGTGAAGTTTTACAAAAGATACAGAACTAGAAAAAGTCAATGTATTACCAATAAACAAATCAATGCAAAACTACAAAACAAAAATACAAAATGGCCGCCCTAAAAGGCTGGCGTCCGAGGGCTATATTCCATGTTTTTTGTCCGCGATAGATCAGATGATCTTTCGGACCTTGTGGTGTTTGCACTAGGTGTGCCGACTAAAAACTAATAACTCGAAGGATCACCTTCTCACTTGGAAGGAAACAAACACAAGGAATACTATTGACAATATATTTCTAATTATGTACAAGTCTAGAGAGCGCGGTGCTAGTTCTAGGTGTGACCAGAGTCACTTGTAAAGAGGATCTGATGAAGAGACGAGAGTTTCAAAAAACGACGGTTCGGTCATCCCCACCTCTTGGGGATGTCACCCCTACTTCCTTGACTTGGGGGTGGTTAGTTACAAACTATTACCTGAAGCGGGCCCCAAGGTTCGCCAAGGCTGCACACGTTTGGCGACCGATCCTTGGTTTTTCCAGCCATTCAAGCCACTCAAGAGCCAGTTGCGCTGACCCTGAGAGACGATAATTTTAACCGGTTTACGGCAAGGGACTGCATCGAAAGTCGAAGGTACGGATGCAAATGCCATGATATTAAGCGACGATGACAGGCCCAACGCCGTAGCCAAAAACTACAAAAGTATCGGGACCGGGGGACAATAGCGCTGTCCCTGCCATAAAGGGTCGCTCAGCGCAGGCCGCTACAGTCCATGTAGCCCTTCTATTTTTTTGTTTAAGGGCGGTAGGGAAATGCTGTTACGCACCCCCCCCCCGTCCTAGTCGGGGGGCGGGTAGGGGGAACGGTTGGGGGAACGGGAAAATATCCCTACCCATACCCACTAAAACCCCACCGCCCAGGAGCCCGAAGGACCCTTTTGCTTCTTCTCCCTAGCCGGAGACTGTGGATGTTCGAACTACACGAACATCCTCCTTCGGCTCCTCATCCACACCTGTTCTTGGCCAAAATAGTCCATTTAGCCCTGTGCTTAGGGTGGTCCTGGTCCTTTATAACGACAGTTATAGAACGCTGTGCACATATGCATAACCGTTGAAACTAGATCTTCAGATACAAAGATCTCGTAGATCCTTAGATACGAAATAACCGAACAGTAAGTAAGACGAAAATAGGGGAGCACGTTGTACGCGAAGAGATGAGCAGCTAAAGCTGCAGAGGTGTAATCTTAGGTGACGAAGTTCGGTAAACTACAAGTAGTTGACTAAATGCCGGCCTGTAATGAACGAAGCGAAACACCGTGGTGGGTTCGACCCACAGGAGTATCAAATTAACACGCCTCTCGAGTTTGCTCCACGGAGTTTCCTCTATCTGTTCTATTAATTTTGCACCTATAAGTGCTTTGTCACTTGCCAGCTTTTCATTGTCGACCAAATTTCCTTTTTTGTACCGCTGTTTTCCTGATAACATCCTTTTAATCGCGAATTCTTCCATCGTAAGTACTTTGCTCATCTGATTCAGTTTAACACTAAATTTACAGGATACGTCAAAATGACGGTTTCTAAATCTTTTAATTTGCAGTTGTCGGGATTGTAAATATGCATTCGTAGAAAATATTGTATATTCTTATTATTTTTATAAACTAATTCAAAATTACCACTTTTTGTCATTCGTGACCATAGTTGCCAGTGTTGAGTCTTTACGCTCAAACCTGAAAATAGAGCACAAGCTGTTTGTCTGAAGCTGTTTATTCCAATTCCTGGATCTTTATTTACAATACCTTGTAAACTGGAAGAAAAATTGTCCAAGTTAATTGTACGAGACAGGAGTCGAATAAAAATGTACTCGTAATAATTGTAATGTACCAATAATAATACAAGAACATTCTTAAAATGTAATGTTTTCACTGTTTCGCATTTCTTCTATTCATTTCCGTCACAAATTACATAAAATCTAGCAGTCTAGTGATAATTAGACTCCGGATTTTATGCATTTATAATAAGAATGAGTGGATGCAATTTAAAACAGTGAACAGATTAAAAAACTTTGAGAGTATTGATATTAGGTGTGCAAATAAGTTCCTTCCTCTTTTTTTCTACGATCATAACTTCTGACTGAATTAGAATTCTTTCCCGATTGTGGCGCCATCTGAAAGAGCGTTCTTTTAGCTTTAAGAATAGTCATAATGAGCGTTCTAAGAGTTTCCAGTAAATAAATCGCAGCATCATCGGCTAGAGGATGTTTGAAAACATTCCATCGCATTGAAGGACCTTATCATAAGTTTCATTGGTGATAAACGTATTCTGCTTCCATATTTTAGGTTTATACGTTTCTTCTGTCCGTGACCTTGAATGACCTTGAATAATTTATAGTTACTGAATTCGTAATGAAAGGGACTACCATGTTTATACATGTTTAAAAAGGGTGGTTCCATTAAAAAAAAATGAAGGTGACCTTGATATCTCTAAAAAAATGATAAAAACAAAATTTTTTGGTGTCTATGAGCCCCATTTTACCATTGAACTTTGTCCTCAAGACATTTAATATATCTTTGAAAACAACGAAGATATTTGAGGTGATAACGTTAGGTGACTCACCCTGTATAGCTCCTGTGCAATTGATCTGTGCAATTGATGCACTTTTTTATTTTGCATAAAAATTCGGGGTCCAGTGATAAGTAATATGATTAAGATATTTTTGTTCGTCACTCTAAGTTTGTGTGCGAGTGCAGTTTCGTTAGAATTAAAAGCAGCGGTTGAAAAACGTTTGAAAAATGGCGGAACCGTAAAGCATGCTAACGTCGATATTCCTAAATAATACATAATTGCGCCGCAACAGGAAGGAATGCGAAACGCGGCATAGTGCTAGCAGAAATTCTCATTGCGTTCTAACGACATTAGGGATTTGCGTGACTGCACTGGAAGGGGTGAGCGGCGTGGGTGGGGTACAGAGCCACGAGAGAATGATATGGCAGACAGGAAACATCCGTGCCAGATAGAGTGAATCGGTCCGTTTCGGGGGATTAGTATGTGTAGCAGAACAGAGGCATATTGCGTTGCGTACCTCGGGAGTATCAGACTGCTCGATCGCTGGTAGGCTTACCCTACAACGCTTGATTCATGATCAGGTACACTCCCAGCCAATTCCCGGACGTTCTAACGGTCATTCTGCCAAAAATCACGCCCGCATACAGCTGTCCCGACAATTCGTTTTGAACTATTCCCTGTGCCTAAGTGATCTAGAACTTTCGGTGATAGATAAGCTATGTGGAACATCGACGTTCGACCCGGCACGATGCAATCTCGCCACGATTTTCGAAACTACTGTTGGTTTCAATCGTTGATGTCGCGCAGTGGTCAAACCTTGACAAAATTCGACGGAAACTAATTAACACGTCGAATGACGCGTCACTTATCACAATTTTTCGTCTATCTTTTAAATTAATTTCTGTTGTCACAGTTATGTAAATTCATTCAGATTTGTAGGATCCAGAAAGACTGGAGAATTAAGTTACTGTTACATGATTAAACAGCGGACTTTTATGCAAAATTTTATTTCAAGAGTGAAATAGAAATTAATTTTCAGAATTGAGTTACTGTTACATTAGACAGCGGACTTCGGTGCAAATTAAAAATTTTCTATCCAAATTGTAACAATCTAATAGAAATTAATTTTTTTTCTTAAAATGTTTAATAGGTTCAAAATAATATGACGGTATTTCTTCGTATGTTTCTACTGTTTAAAATTGCTCTTACACTTAACACCTATGTAATATAAGCTACATGTAACAATAGTGTATTTGATAAATAAACCTGGTTTAAAGCTGTAATAAATAAATAAATAAATTGAGGATAATAGAATGACAACTGAACGAACGGAGGCAGCTTCTGCGATAATTGTCGTCCTCAGTCTCGGAGTCTTCAGCTTTAACTTCATAAACATTTATGCATTCACCAGTTGGACGCTGAGTTAGTTATGAACTTCGCGCAAACATCAAGTGCAATGGGTTCAACAACTTTCTGTTAAGTTTAGTTTGCTGGATGTTCCAGGTGCGATGGGTTATTCAGGAGAACGATGTTAAAGTGACTTCGTTGCTTTCCGATTTCAATAATTGCATGTTTGCAGAAAAAAAGACGGGCAAAATGTTATCCCAGTCAACAGTTGGTTCTTTGTTTTCAACAGTGTTGCACTTATTGATAGTCTCTCCAGATCATAATTGAAAGAAAAAGTTTGTTTCACTGATACTGTCACAGTGATTTTATTGGAGAATAGAATTGCAGTCTCAACAGGATGTTTGTGAAGCTACACTCCCACTCAAAAATTTGGAGCATGTCAGGGTTTCAAAACAAATAATGACCTTTTTTGTAAATAAATATTTTATCTATATTATAATATTACACTTTTGTAGCATGGAAGTGTTAGTTCAGATATTTATCTCAATTTTACAAAAAATACTACGCAGTTATCATATCACAAATTTATATTTTAATATAATAATATAACGACATTATAATAATATTTATAATAACATAACAATTTATATATTGATTTTCTAAAGAAACGTTATTCTAATTATTCAAGAATTTAACCAAAGTATAACAGTTTCAATATCGAGAAATATTCAGAAGTATTAAAATAATTTTGGAAGCCATCGTATGTGTTTAACTTTATTTTTTCGTTAAATAATTTAATTAACTTTCCTTTTTTCTCCCCAAACGAGATGAAGATTTTAATAACTTTCTGGCAGAATTGTTGGAACAATTGGATTTTTAAAAACAGAGCGGAAATATCGCGAATAATATATGTACTAGTAGAGTTTATCTCATGAATCGTATGCATACAGTAATTTCGATAGTAATTATATTAATTGTACTAAAGATTTAATACGTCGCGCTCGCGCATTCTCGCGTATCATAATTTCAACAATATGGTTTCATTTGACAACGTGTTTCATATGAAATTAATTTACTTTGTGTCGGACCTTTTTTTTTAGGATCATTGTCCGATTGAAACCAGTAATTACTTGGAAAATTCAATTTTGATATACTATCTTTTAGGTTTTCCTGCAAAATTTTTAAGTACTTTTTTTGTCCATTATTCCGTCAATGAACACAAGGTTTCCCACTTCATACGGCCCCAAACTAATACAGATCCACCATTATGTTTAATAGTCGGCCGTAGATTTCGCGATTCCAATTCTGTGTTCTGTCTCCTCCAACCTTTTTCGCGTCCATCGTTACCAAAAACATTGAATTTACTCTCCTCAGAGAATAATAGTGTATCCCAGAACGAAATATTTTTATAAATAAATTTTTCGGCGAATTGTAAACGCATAATTTTATTTTTCTTGCTAATACATGGTTTTCTCCTTGGAACTCGTGCACGTAAACCATTATTTCTTAATAATCGACGACACAATTCGGGACGTACTTTTTCCTGAAACTGTGTAGCCACCATTGCTGTCAATTGTGATCCAGAAATAAAAGGATCTTGTCTGATTTTTCGTGTGATTGTTTACCCCGTCACAACGGGGCTTAGTAGCAATGTTACCTTGCATATTAAATTTCTTCACAGTTTAATGACTCGTGGACTTACTTCTGTTTACAAGTTTTGCAGGAAGGTCAGGGAACTCTTCAAATCAAACAAAGTATGCAAAATTTTTGATAGATGTATTACCTAATTTATTAAAAGATGTTCACATTAAACGTCCGACAGTTTTTGTGGTACTAACACGACGGTTGCCCGGTACATTCTGCACAGAGGGTTACTAATATTTTGAACAATACATTTAAAAATCGTTGGACTGTACGATCTGGACATCGAAAAGGCCACCGCGATCACCAGACCTAACGCCATTGGATTTTTGTTTTATGGGGAAAGTTAAAAGAAGATGTTTATCGTGCAGCATCCACTACAAAAGAAGACATGCAGGAACGGGTACGAAGAGCCTGTGCTGATATAATATTAATCGCCACACACTTTACTGCCTAACGCAATCAGTGGGCGAACGTTTCAGACGCTGTCTACCTGTGGCTGGTCATCACTTTGAGCATCTGTTGTAGCAAATGGTTTGGATTTAAGCACTTTGTTTACATTTTGCATTGAAACAGTTTGATTTCATTAATAAAGCTGAGAATATTTCATTTCATAAGCATTTACGATAAATTTCTGTTTTTCGTCAATTTTAAAGTTCACGAACTTGAATGACCTTGAATGATTATATCATTGAAATTGTCTCGAAAAAGTCTACAATCGTAGGAGTTCAAAAATATGTAGTTCCATTTAAAAAAACTAAGTTGACCTTCTAATATCCTAGCACCTCCACTTGAAAAAAAGTTATGTAAACCACGCAATGGGCTCCTAGAAACCAAACAACTTTTGTCTGAAGCATTTCTTCCTATCTCAATAAATGTAGAAGTTATTCAGGCGGCTTGTCTTAGGTGACTCACCCTGTATATTGTTAAATTATTTTCTAATTTCATTTATGTAGTCTTGAGAACCATCCCTTGCTATATGTGGGATATTACATCAAATGCTTTAATCTAACATACATATCTCATTAGTTGAATGTTAAATGTTAGAATTGAGTTGAGAGTGTAGGTAATTTTTCAAGGATCGGCTGTTTAGTGTTCAAATACTTCTTGGATCCACTGTTCGTACCATAAGTAGAAAACTCTCTCGAAATGTCTATTAGTGCACCGGTGGATAGCGTGATAACCGTAATGTAGATTATTAGGTCGAACGGTGGGTTCATTCTGTCTTTATGGCTAACTTAAATGGTAAAAAATGATAACCAATTTCCACAAGGTTCTTTTGCACGGTACAATGGGGTATAAGCTATCTCACGATACTATACTTGAGCCCAAATAAGAAGGAACTTGTTCTGCGCAAATCGTTGCGCGTCAGCCAATGGTCGCGTGGTCGGCGGAGTACGGAGTAGGGGATTAGCCAATGAACGAGTTCCATTCTAGTTATATGCGCAGTAGAGTCTTAAATTCGTCGGCTAGTAAGTACCTTCTTATTTGGGGCCAAGTATAGGTTAATGTAATTAAAGTGACGTTAATTACAGTTGTTTACATACAGAACCATCTCGTAACAAAGAATTGGAAGAATTTTCCATTGAATCCGATCCTTTGCGTTTCCAAAGAATATCATCCACCAACATGCCAACTATAATGACGAAAATCGGAAAATATCAGGTATTGTTTATACATTTTTTAAAATATATTCAGAAATAAAATAAACTGTTTATTATTTACTACTTCCGTTATTATTTATTCCTCTGTTATTACAGAGCGAGGTCAAATATTATTCGAAGTAGTAAATAACTTCGAACTTTTTCATTGATACTTCAAAATTCAGTTGATATTTTTTCTGAAGATTTGATAGCGTAAACTAAAACTGTCATATTGACAAAGTGTATACCTATGTGCAATATTGATATCTATTACTATAAGTAGACTGTAGATCAGTATGCAAAATTAAAATACCAATAATATTAACAAGCTCAAAATGATGCATTAACATTTAAAAAAAAATTCTTTTAATCTCTCTTCAGATTGATATCTGTTACTATTTGTAAGTAGACTGTAGGTCATTATGCAAAATTAAAATTTCAATAACATTAACAAGTTCAAAATAATGCATTAACATTTTTAAATTCTTTTAATGTCTCTTAAGATTCATACTCACCCAATTTTGACAGAAATGCATAAAATCTGCATTCTCACCATAAGTCTCTTTCTAAGCGTGCCGTATAGACAGGCTCCTCAAGTATCGCTTTACCAAAGGACTAAATAATTCAATTACTGGCACAACACGAGTGAATAATTAAATTCTTAAGTGTCCTAAATCGTCCAAGCCACCCCTACCACTGATCAAGGTAATTATTGAACCACCAGGGTGAAAGGATATTACCGATAAGGTGGTATGTCCATAAAACTCACCCCCGCGATCTCCAGAGCTCTATCATCCCTCCTAAATTCCGTTCCTTTCGGTACATTGCCCATTTCCTTTCTTTTTCAACAGATAACACGTAAATCAGAGAGCCAGTAAATTCCACAGAAAAACCCTTTTCCCATGCACATGTATGCACCGTCTGATCGCAAGACGATCGTGAGATCCAATTCGGCGGCCCGTTTCCGGTTCCCTTGCACAGGAACGAACGGGCAGCGTGAGTCTTCCTCTATCGACGTGCGCCATCTTTATTGATATCGAAAACCTTCCACCTGTTCGGCAAAAATCGGACATAATCGGGCGATCCATGCGTCGTCGTCTACGTTATCGGGCGAAGTTCAATTATGGAAGACGTTAAGTATGGTGACCGTAGTGTATTCCATTGAAAGGTCGAGACAGGATTTTCCAGACGCTCTATGAGGACGTTCTTTGCAGAAAATAGAGACGCTATTTTTTATACACTATGGTACTGTTCAAATATTAATTTAGCACCTATTTTATTTTAGCACCTTTTATTTTATGTGTACTGCGAACTCTGTCCATCTGAATTAACTACGTTCTTTTGAACAATACAGGAAAATATTTCGAATAAAAGTTATAGGATTTAAAGCAATTAATAATATAGTACAACGCGTGGCAAAAACTTTCCGATCGGAGACATTGATACATTGATACGACGAGATACGGCGCGGAACTGGCGGCAACTCAGGCCGAGCGAAGATATTTTGCTTTCTGGTTCGAAAAAAACGTCGATGTTGCTAACTTCAAAGGATGGTTTCTCAGGATAAAAGTCTACTCTATCGCGCGATATAGTTCGATTTTACGCTGGACCCTTATTTTTTAAGATAAACTCAAAAATATCCTCACAAATTGGTGCAAAAGTGGTGTCTCTCCATCTTTAACGATTGTTTAAACATGTTTAAACATTCATAATGTATTAATATTGCATATCACTGTATTCGGGAAAGTCTACAGAATCTTTTGCCGCAATGAACAATTCAATATCTTTTATAATAACATCACAATATTTGTTTAAAGTTGAAAAATATGTTCTTTCTTCAAAATCATGTTTCTCAAAAACTGTGCGTTTAGGGGAAAAATTAAGGGCGGATTCGGAATCAGCGCAAAAAGCTGTATAAGAATCACCCAACAGTAACTGTCGAACGGTGTTGGACAGTGTAAATCGAATCTGAAACTTTCTTCCAGCAGTTCTATTAATCGGAAACTTTTTTCCGTGTAACATTTTGTTTATTCTCTCGTTTCTTTGTTATAATAAATGGATACGTATGTTATTTTGTTGTTTTTCATTGTTTAATAAGCCCCTTTTAATTTCCCACCAGTTTTAACTCCATAAAATATTATTTTATACTCCTAAAATGAATGTTTTCTGTAAAATCCGTATCAATGTCTCCGATCGGAAAGTTTTTGCCACGGGTTGTACATAACAATAACGAATTTCAAGTTCAAAATTTTTTTTAATTGCATGTACTGTTTGAGGCTTTTGATAACTACAAAGTCTAACTTCAACTTGCTGATTATATCGTTTTTATAGGTTGTTCAATTACAAAGAAGATAATTTATTATCTACTCGGCATAGACAACAAAGATTGAATTATTTCCGGAGGGTATCAGTTTTAAGATTGGGCAAACAAAGCAATTTTTGTACCTCCTATAGGACAGAAGGTTCTCTCTCTCTCTCTCTTTCTCTCTGTCTCTGTCTTCTCTTAATCTGAGATTAGAATACAATACGAGCAGGAATGTAATTGGACAGGAGAATTTGGAAAATCTAGAGGACATTTAAAAGAATGTTGTTACGGCGGATTCAGATTCGGATTTTTTAATCTCCTAAATATTGCTTGGCTTCGTTCTTGACAGAGTTATTTCAAGAGAATTCGGTCTTGTGTCTCAGAGGGCAGAAGGATGAAATAGATTTGCACCATTCCTGTAATGGGTCCATTTTTGTTTAAAGGTGCTTGTAGATACTACAGATACGCAAATAAGCTTACACAGGGTGTTTCCCATAAGTGTGACCCCCAGAAAATCATCTTTAATTTGTAATACAAAGAATATCGAGATGGATTGATCATGAAATTTTCAATGAGTTACTTTTATTTACTGTATCATTTTATTAGGTGTTATCTGCAGGAAAACACTTGTATTAATAATTAACATATGTACAGTAATCGCTCGTTCGTTGTCTGGCATGGTGGGCAGGGCCGTTGTCCAGTGCCTACCCATTCCACTGCCTGTCAACGCCGCGTCGCTCCGCAGGGCGGCGACGATTGATGTCGGCTCGGGTATATCGGTGTGAGCACCACTACATTGACTCGAATGAATCGAATGTTCAAACTTCTTAATTTACATTATTTTTTTATGGGACCTTCATGAACGTATTTCTGGCATTTTTCTGATTAAAATGACACCAAACACGATATAATTTCAATTGTACATAGTGTCTGTAAAAATGAAACACGCGGGACTCAGATCTGTCCGGCGACGGCGATACGCTTCGGCCACCCGATCCGTGTTTCATTCTGTCCTTCTCTATGTTCGGCTCTCTATTGAAGTCTCGCTCGGCGCGGTCGGCGCGATACTCTAGACGCAGTCATAAATCAAAAATAGTGTCCGGGCAGGCTCGTTGTCACTGAAAAACACGGCTTCTGGACAACGAACGAGCGATTACTGTACAAATGTTATCGTTTCTCGCAAAGGCTGCATTCTCCGTACAAACGAAATTTAAATTTGATCTTCATCTTCGCAGTTCAAGGTTGTTTGAAGGTCACGTCACAGTATATATTTGAATGTATTTTTTGATGAGTTATGCAACACGAAAATATGTTTAGTTATTTAAAAAAAAAGACATTGGTGACCTAGAAAACTACGAGGAAAATACAACGCTGCGGGAACCACTTGATACCACTCAAATTACACATAAAAATGGTTTACTTATTATCAAAATTAAGGAAGATATTCTGGGTCACACTTAAGTGAGATCTCGTTGAAGGTCACAGAGGACAGAGTCCGGCGCGGCCAATGACAACGCTGCGTTCAACGGGACCTGTCACTGTTGAACCCGCGCTCTGATTGGTTCGTGTTTTTCGTTAATGGCTCCGTAATCTCTTCGTATCTTTTCTTTTACAATTACAATGATTAGAACGTCTTTATCCCAAAAAATATCGTAGAAGGGAAGAGAAAATTGATATTTTTTGTATGGCTACATTTATTTCAGTGTTTAAATATTGATTACAAACGAATCAAATTTTATTTCATCTAAAATGAAACGCGTTATATTCATATTGGGTTGGGGAAAAAGTTTCTTCGCATTTTAATGCAGAAATGAATCAAGCTTTTTCCAAATATTAAATGAAGTTTACAAATTGAATATGTGCCGTTTTGATCGACCACCTTTTGCCAGTTTCGAGGTAAAACCATAATCGCCTCACTGTAGAACTTCTGTGATTTCTGGGCGAAAAACTGCGACACGTGATTTTTACAGGCTTTTTTGAAGTCAACTTCACACCATTAAGAGAGTTCTGTACAGACCGAAACAAATGGTAGTCTGATGGTGCAATATCAGGACTATACGGTAGTTGCATCAAAACTTCCCAGCCAAGCTCTCTTAATTTTTGACGGATCGTCAAAGATGTGTGGGGTCTGGTATTATCGTGATGGAAGACGACGCCTCTCCTGTTTATCAAGTCTGGTCGCTTTCTCCCGATTGCTTGACGTAATTTTTCTAGTTGTTGACTGTAGAGGTTAGAATCAATCGTTTGACCGGATGGCAGCAGCTCGTAGTGAATGATTCCTTTATGATCCCACCAAACGCACAGCATCACCTTTCTTGGCCTCAACCCTGGCTTTGCTACAGTTTGCGGAGCTTCGCCTTGTTTCGACCATGATCTTTTTCGTACATTATTGTCGTACGTGATCCATTTTTCATCGCCTGTAATGAGCCGTTTCAAAAAAGATTCGATTTTGTTTCGTGTTAGCAACAACTCACAAATTTTTCAATGTTAACTCATGAGGCACCCAAACATCGAGCTGTTATTTGTATGTAGCCTTCTTTAAACGGTTTAGAACTGTTTTGTGGTCGATGTTTAGTTCCTTACCGATATCACGACTGCTAATGTGCCGGTCTTGTTCAACTGTTTGCAGGATTTCATCGACTTTTTCAGTGACTGGTCGACCAGAACGAGGTGTATCTTCGACATCAAAATTTCCAGATTCAAAACGCTTGAACCAACTTTGTGTCACACGTACTGATCTCGTCCATAAACACCACAAATTTTTTAACAGCTTGAGTCGCATTCTTTCCTTTTTATTTGTAATAAAATTTCAAAATGTATCGAATTTCTTCTTTGTTTTCACTCATTTTCAAGACGTAATAACTTTTGACTAAATAAACAAATATCACAATTTCTTGTTTGTAATTACTTTATGATATATTACCTTTCAGACGCACTCAAGTAATGCCAGATCCGATTAATATTAACAGAGTTACAGTGGTAACACCATCTATCGGGAGAATACGAAGAAACTTTTTCCCCAGCCTATTATTTGTTAGACTCTGTTAAAAACCTTCATCACGAATTTGGCTCGTCAAAATACGGCAAGAGGTTAAAGTTAAAGGTTAAAGGGGTTAAAGGAAAAAGTTCCTTCAAATAACCACAGCAATCACCCCCTTCGAGGAAATGAAACATTTTTGAGATAGCCTGTATATCAAACGTTCTATCACTTTGTCCGATCCTGTGCATTGCTCATTTTTGTGGAACCCTCCGAATGGAAGAACTTCTTTAGAGACAAATGTTATTCTATCGATAGCGGATACTTTGGTCGGTAGATCTCGAAACTTTTCCGTCAGCTACGAATCTCTATTCCGACGTGTGTACGCTCTGCAAACGTTGTCTATGCTCGCGCTGCGTAAGAGAAAATGACTTAAGACAGCCAGTTTCCTAGAGGTTGCTGGAAGATTTCCAATAGTCAGCTATGCAAGCCCGGCTTCCACAACCTTGTTCTCTATATGTTATCTGCTTTATTGAATCACCAGCCACTGCGACTTCTATCCCTGTGGGGCAATCTGCCATCCTTGCCTGGCTTTACTGCTATTTTTTCTCTTCCACCCCACGCCGCAAACTCAAACCCTGCGTAAGGTGTACCCCTCTAACCCTCGATTTTACGATGCGTCGCCCTGGGCCCCCGACTACTGGCCTTATTTCAACCGTTAAATTCGTTTCGATTTTATTTTTGGCTATTCCTAGTTCTTGCCTTTGTGCCTTCGATACATGCGGACTGACACAGTAAAATCTTTATTATGATCGTACGTTTGGGTTCTGGGTTTTCAGTTACTAAACAATTTATAGCTGGCCCGGAAATAAACAGTTATCTTTCGTTTTTGTAAAGATTCTGCTCGAGCTTATCTGTTTCATTCCACGAAATATTTGTTGCTGTTGTTACGTATGCGGACGCGACCGCTGGTGACTTTTGGCCCTTCCGGGGATATGTGTCGAAACAGACGATCTCTTCAAAAACAGAAGGTTTACTTGGAACCAATAAAGATTAAGGTCCTTGCAGGCGATGCAGCAAGTTGCATCATTTCCAGGAACCCAGTTTGATCAGTAGTAGGGATGGGATCAAATTCAATATGTACTCACGAATCCGAGTCAAGTTCAATGACCAAGTTTCATTTCATGGGTTTCGATTACTACTTAAAAGCAATAAAAGTTTCAATGATTATACTTGAAAAGTATTCATTGTATACAAGTAGTTATCGAACCTCGGAATGAGTACTTACAAGTTTCGAAAATATATACTTATAAGTACTTCGATGTTGAAAGTAATCGAAACTTTCACAAGTAGTACTCGAATCTTGGAAATCAGAACTGCATAATAGGTTCCGATACGATATTCATAAAAGTTTCGAATCTGTTCGACCAAGATTCGAATATACTTGCAAGTATTATTTCCGTTTACCAAAGTACTTGTAAAAAGTTCGAAACTGTCTGGCATAGGTTCGAGTATACTTAGGAGTACTATTTCTGTTTTTCGAAGTACTTATAGAGAGTTCGAATTCAATCAATCAAAGTTCGAACCTGTTTGCGAGGTACTTGATCCTATCCCTAATCAGTAGTCCACACCCTCGTCTAGGCCGATTTTGGGCACTATACATATAAGGGCATTAGATCTCTTCATCTTCGGGCTTTGATCTCGGGAGTTCCACGCTGTCCGCGTCGATGAAATGAACTCCCAATGAATTGACACACAATAATACAATCTTAACTATTGGCAGTACAAATGCTAACTTTAGGATGTCGCGGTGTCGCGGACTAACTCTCTCTGTTTTAACGCATCGAGGAATGCGGGGGCGATCTACTACAGAATCCCGTGATGGGATTCGTGCCGGAAGAAATGTAATAGTACTGTTCAATAGAGAACTTATACCCGATCTTGCTTGAAAGAAATCACGACGTGAATTGACGCGGACAGCGTGAAACTCCCGAGATCAAAGCCCGAAGATGAAGAGATCTAATGCCCTTATATAGTGCCCAAAATAGACGAGGGTGTGGACTACTGATAAAACTGGGTTCCTGGAAATGATGCAGCTTGCTGCATCGTCTGCAAGGACCCTAATCTTTATTGGTTCCAAGTAAACCCTCTGTTTTTGAATAGGCCGTCTGTTTCGACACATATCTCCGGAAGGGCCAAAAGTCACCAGCGGTCGCGATCGCATACGTAACAACCGTAAAGTTGGTTCGCTTGGGGTGGTCGATATTGTCGTTTCGATGGGTTTGGGGTGGAGAGTGTTGATGATGTTCGGAGAGATGATGATGATGATCTGAGAGATGATGATGAGGTTCAGAAATGATGACGATGTTAACGTTCCGGCGGGTATACACGTCTTAAATTGAAACTTCAACTTCACTTCTAACTTGACCGAGAAGGAAAAACAAACTGACTTTTAACAATCGGAACGGGTGACAATATTGCAACGATTACGAATGCTGACTGCCTATAATGAATATCAAACCGATTTCTGATGCTGACTGAAGGAGCTATCCCTTTTAATTTTTATAAATCGGTCAATCCATTGTTTCAAGATTAATCTTCATGGGGTGAGTGCATCCTGATCAATTCTTCGTAGTCGCTTTTCTTATTAATTTGACGTCTTCAATTTGACCTGATGCATAATCTTCGATTCCTTCTTATCGTCCTCTTGGCTGGATCATGTTGCTCTGCACATTCTCCCAAGTAGTTAGTCACCAGTCTATTGTTCATCGATCTTTTGTCCATTTCTTCTGCGTGGTATCAATCTCGGTTAATTCTTTGAACCAATCAATTCAGTCGGGTTTGAGTTTCTTCTGGACTATCTTTTACATTCTTCAGTGATGAACAGGTTCAACGGATGTTCCATTTAATTATTCGCTCGCATATTATATTTCGGATTTGATATGATAATATAGTTTCTTTAATAAAATAGATTTCGCTGTGTTCTTAATTTGTTCAATGAAGTTTTAAATTCAAAATGAGTTTAGGTTTGAAATAAATCACATGGGTTAACAATTCTATGTAGTCAACTGCGAAATATATCATATTCCTTCATTCTATCACTCGCAATATGGTATAATATAGGATAGTTCAATATTAATTATTAATTATAGTATTTGATATTTAATTTCCCGTGCAACATTATTAGAGAAAGTATAAAAAGAAGTTCAAAAAATATGTGTATATATGATTGATTTTATCAATTATTACTAATGGCTGCACCACCGGACGTGACAGCTAGCATTGTATAATAGTGGTATAGTACAATATAGCGTACAATAACGAATGTGGCCCCATCTAGATACTAGAAGGATGGCTGTGCGTAGAATTATTATCCTTTGGCATCTTCGCAATTACAGCATTTTCGCAATTTACGGGAATGGAATTTTCTGCTGAATGAACCCGCGGAATTGCCGATCGGAAGATTTACTAAAAAGGATATCGTTTGTCACCGTGATCCCTTCAGGCTTGTTTTGCGAGCACGCTTAAGAGATCATCCTTATACTCTCCCTAGAAACATATATCACTTTTTCTTACATTAGGTGCGCCAACGAATAACTTTTTGCCACTTATTCCTGAACGTTTTAAGTTCACTAGCAAAATTGCTCGATCTAAATCGTTAATCGCTTAAGGACCAAACTTTTTCTGCAAAAATTGGTCGAAATTTCTCGAATTTCTTTATTCTGAATTTAGTAAGAAAATTTAGCAGAACATAAAAATCACTATCATAAAAAATATGCGAGATTTTTCAAATAGTCAAGTTAGGCGAAATACCCTGTATAATTCAACATGTTTATCGATACTAATTAAGTAATGGAATATTGTATGCAAATAATTAATTATTCTTTTGTCTAATATTTGAAATTATTTTTCAAAATGGTTCATTTACTGTTGCATTCAGTACACAAATAATTATATTATTGTAAAACACTGATGTCACTATTATTTAGTTAATGATAAGATGAGATTTTATTGATTGACTATTATTTATTATAAATAAAAAAAAATTATGACTGAACCTATAATAGTGCTTCGACACTTAAATTTAAAATATTTCAAAAAGTGGAGTTAATCGATTTGGCCTGTGAACGGCTCATATACAGTTAGGAGCATAACTCATCACATACTATTTAAATCAGAATAACTTTTTTATGAATGGACCGAACGACTTCAATTTCTCTGTAAGCCTAGAAGAATTAGTTTAGTAAATGGCGTCTAAAAAATATGTTGAAAAAATGCATTTGGTCGGAATCGTGAAAAACAATAGTAAAAATTGATTTTTACAACTTTTTTATCTGGGCCAATAACGAAAATTTAAAAGATGTGTTTGGTCAACTCGTATAAATTATATATGTGCTGAAAATTTCATTTAAATTGGTTAATTGGTTTACGAGTTATAAACAATCAAAAGTGGTAAAAATTGCAATTTTTCAAGATTTTCGGTCTTTTTACCACTTTTCATCCAGCCATTTACTAAACTAATTCTTCTAGCCTTACAGAGAAATCGTTTGATCCATTCATAAAAAAGTTATTCTGATTTAAAGTGTGTGTGATCAGTTATGCTCCTAACTGTACATTTGTATATCTTGCAGAAATTAGAGGTTTATTAGCGGTTAATGAATTTTTTCTGCAATTAAAAATATAATTTGAAGACTGATTTTGATGTATTACTTTTTTATTAGATTAACTCCCTTAGTCACCTTAGTCACCCTCCCTTAGTTGTGATATTAATAACGATTACACCAAGGCTATTCTATCTTATTCATTCTACATGTCTTTATGTGAAAGCTACATCTGTATTTATGCATTATACAATGTTTATTTAAATTTTATTTTGAAGGGAATTTTGAAAAATAATGTATATTATTTCGTCACATTTCTCCACTTTCTGTTTTATGGAGTGAATCGATTTGGCAAGTGGGCGGCTCATTTCTGAAAAATAGAAGATTTTACAGGAACGACATTTTAAAATGTTCGTTCCTTCCAGTTTTGAAAATGGAGCATTCAGAATCCTTTTCGGGGAAGAATTTACTCTCAGCTCGGCATTCTTCGATCCTGGAAACATTTGGAAGCTTTCGAAGAATGGGGAAAATCCTTGAGTTTCGCGTAATCGATCGCGTTCCCGCTCGGTTTATTGGAAACACGGCACTTCGAGAGTGCAATAACGGACAAGATTCTGGGAACTGGCTCGTCGCGATCATGGTGATGATTTGGCAACAAAATAACGAATATGGAAATCAAAAATTGGAAAATAAATAAAAAAAATACATCTGCAAATACACGTTCATCTTAGATTTCTGAACAGAATTAGGGGAGATTGAGAAAGGTTGATACATGCTTGAAAAAAAGATTGTGTGAATGAAACGAAATAAAATATAATATTTTTGAGGTTATACAAAAAATGTACAGTTACTCGAATTAATATTCGGACGCTCTAAAACAGACGATAACTTTTTTAATATTGTACTATACGATTTGAACTTTTTTGGGAAGCTAGAGCAATTAGTTTACTACAGGATGTAAAACATTTTTTTTTTTTTCAAAAATAGCAATTGATCGGAATTGTAGAAAAAATACTAAAAGTTGCATTTTACAACTTTTTGATGTGGGCCTATATTGGAAATTTAAAAAGTACGTTTTGTAGATCTGTGTCAATTATATGCACTGTGAAAGTTTCATCGAAATCGGTTGATGCGGGAAAAAACGCAAGGCATTGAAAGATGTAAGAATTCTTAGATATAGGCCGAAAATCGTGAAAATCTACAATTTTTACCTTCTTCAAACGTTGGCAGCTCATTGCAACGTCGACCGATTTTGACGAAATTTTCAGAATATGTTTAATTGACACAGATGTACAAAACGTATTTTTTAAATTTTCAATGTAGGCCCACATAAAGAAGTTGTAAAATGCAACTTCTAGTATTTTTTCTACAATGTCGATCAATTGCTATTTTCTAAAAAATTTCTTTTCACATACTGTAGTAAACTAATTGCTCCGGCTTCCCAGAAAAGTTCAAATCGTATAGTGCAATATTAAAAAAGTTATCGTCTTTTTTTAGAGCGTCTAAATATTAATTCGAGTAATTGTATTTGAAAACTATCGCAAATGATGTAAAATGTTTCAAACCTCGAATAGAAAAAACTGTACGATTTTGTCGACATTTTGTACAATGCTACCAATCCGAACGTGTGTAGGCCAAACAGTGAACTTCTAGAAAGGGGTCCTACACTCCGATGTCCATGACCTTGAAATATGTTGCCAAGGTCACCAAAATCTGAACATTTTCCTTTAAAGTTTTTGGCGAACTTAAAAAGGGAAATGTTGTTCAGAATGGTGACCTTGACAACACATTTCAAGGTCACAAAATCCGAAGGGTCGATCCTTTTTACTAGTTCACCACTAGATCAGTTGAATAATTACAGAGAATTAGAAATTTGATTTTATCCACCCACGAACATATTTATATACTCCCTGTAACGTGTTTATAAAATACCAACACAAGCTTGCTGGATTTTACTTCAACACGATACTGTTACCATGCTACTGCGTAAAATTAGGTTTAAAATTACTTCAAGGTTGCGGTTAAAAGCAACTCGAAATGTGGAAACGCGAGGAAGGAAGCACTGGTCGGAGAGTCTGAAAAGAAGTAGGAAACAAAGGTGTCAAAGGGAAGAAGAAGCGGAAGAGTTGAGTAATTGGAGAAAGAAATGCGAGAAAGATAAATAACTCCTGGAGAATAATAAATGGGAGCAATGAAAAAGAAAATCGAAAGAATAAGCAAACAATGCGTTCGAAATAATAGTATACTACAAGTCGTTACAGGTGCAAAGATTGAAAGTGTTTTGATAGCATATAATCGCAGATTCACCGGTTATTAATCATACATAAACTAAAACTGTAATACTGAATTTTATGATGGCAAAAGTCTTTAATCCTTTTAGACACTTATGACGAACAATAAGTGTTTAATTATTATACAAATTGACTAAAAGGGCGCGCAGTGGCTCAAATGGTAAGGCTCACGACTACGAACACCGTGGTCCCGGGTCCGAATCCCGCCGGCATCTCTGAAAATACTTTTCATTGGAAAAAGGTTTTGATGTGATATCTAAACTGTGGTGCCCCAAGGTGGTTCGGAACCCACCTTAATAATAAATTATAGGTCCCGCTGAAATTAGGCGATAGTGAGAGTGGAAAGAGGGGAGATGATAAATGGATTTGAAACCTCGAGGGGACCAAATATCATTACTTTACTTTATTATACAAATTGAATATATATTCTGTAAACATTCACTAATTATATAGAAAAACTAAGCGCCTATTATAATTTCTTGTTAATAAAGAATTCGACTATAAACCCCCCTCTAATATTAATATTTTCTATAAAGTTATTTCAATTTATAATTAAACCCCTCTAAAATTTAATCTCATTAGAATATTCTCTGAAAAAGCCTTCTCATTTTTTATTATTTATAAAATAAGTATTAAATATTGTTAAGGAATTAAGAGTATGCTGTTTCAATATGGCTAAGATGAAAAATTTCACATGATTCTGAAGCACCTGTCTGTAATACTGATTATAGGAGACAAATAGAAAGTTTTTTTCTCCTTCAATGGTTTCAATAAGTTGTTAATAATATATTCATACTCTTAAATTTTTTGATTCATATTATCTTATACACATCATTCATTTCTGTATACTCAGCATAGAAAAATTAATTTATAACTTTTGCTATTGGTTTTCTATTATTATCTTTTGAGCCGTCAGCTCTAGCAGTTGGGAATTATACAGTTGATTGAATATAATTCTGTACTTTATCAATAAATAAAGAGAAATGTCGAGAATATACCCGAACGTATTTATGGTATGACCCAATATGTCAATTACTAGACTCCGGATTTATGCATGTGTGACAAAAATAAGTAGATGTAATTTAAAACAGATATTATTATATAGAAAACGAATATCGCGCGTTCTTGTCCTTTGTTATAAATAATGATGGGAACAACTTACTCCGGGAACTGTTAGCCCCGATCTCCCCTAAGGGGTAATTAAAGGTAAGGGAAAATTCTGAATATTTTGTCTGTCGGCATTACTGTAGCTACGAGATGCGGAGTAATTGCACGGTTTTAATTATTTCACAAACATATCAGAATTGTCCAAATGTTCGGTCCATCGTAATCGCTCCTGCCAGGGGGTGGAGGGAAGAAATAAAACCCTGAGGGAGTGGGTCGTGCGAGGGCTACAATAACGGCGCGTAAAAAGAAGAAAAAAATGGGGTCGAAGAAGATGTGGTAGGGGATCGAGAATAGAGATGGAAGGCTCAGAATTTGAAACGAAAGAAGAGGGCAAGGCGGTGCAAGGTACGGCCGCATCCAAGCTAGCTTTCAACGCGAAAGCTGCCGTAAAGCCAGCCGTTTCGACGAATGTTAGGAATATCAATCTCCGCGAGCTAAAACCAGCATACACATCGTAAGAATAGATTGAATAGGGACTAGCGGGGGTTCTGAAGAGTATCGAATACTACGAAATATCCCGGTTACTGGGTAAACTGAAAGGCACAGATCTGCCCCACCTGTTTATACTGGGTATCTATTAGCAACCCTCCAGAAGACGGAACTACTTACCTCGGTGTTTCTTTTCTGAATTTCCCTCATAAGACAAAAGGAAATTTGAATAGGGCGAACACTCGTCCTGGAATGAAATAAGACCGGAGTTGGGAAACAAATTATTTCGACTAAGTAAATGGTTTTTAATTACTGTTTTTAAACAAAAACTATTTAAACACTGTTGAAAAATAAATCTAGACTCATTTTAAAACTTGAAACCTCTACTTTCGCAAAGAAATGTTCATTTTCCTCTAGGGGTATTTTTATATGATGTTGCAGGTTTGAAGGTGTAGACCCATTTTTCCTCAAACATGCTGCAAATTCAAACATCTCCGAAAACTTCCAAAAATTTTTCTCGTAAATGCCATAGCCATAGATTTGAGAATAGAAGCCTCCTCAACTACTCCCTAAAAATTGATGTACGATTTTCTTTCACTGTTTCATGGGACAAAAATGAGGAACAAGTTCGGTCGTATAAAGTCCTCATGGTGTAGCAGACACTACTGTAAAGTTGACGCCGCACCTCTCATTCCAAGCTCGATAAAACGATTAAAAAAAATTGTTCATCAATTTTTAAGGAGTGGTTGTAAATAGGAAGGTTCAATCTTTAAATCTGTGATGGTGGATTTAGTTACAAAAAAATTTTCAAAGTTTCCACAGACGTTTGAATATTTGAGCATATTCGAGAAAAAACATGTCTTCAGTTTCTAGCCCGCTACATTATGAAAAATAACGTTGGATAAAATGAAAAATGGGTTGTCAAACTAGAGGCTTCTAAGTTTAAAATGAGTCCAAATTTATTGTCGTACTATCATTTTTTACGAAATTGTGACAGGTTAAATACAGGTAATTTTCCAAGAATCACTTTTCAGAATTAGTGTTCAAACACTCCAGTAGAAGGGTGGGCCAGAAATCGTAGTACAACCGAGCAGGGGATGATTCTACATGTAGATGAAAACCATAAAAAGAAATAAAATTTTTTGTTTGATGCCTCGTTTTCGAGAAAAACGAGTTTGAAGATCAGCCAGGTTCGAGTGTTATAGTATATGCAGGAAGTAGAATTGGTTGGACATGGCCAGACGCATCATACGATTCGTATCTACTAGCACGCGTGTTCGCTGCATTTTCAATCTCGATTTTCTCGAAAACGAAGCTTTGGCTGGAAAAATGTAATACCGAAATTTTTCCTCATTTTTCATGTACAATTATCCTCTCGCCTTTGTACTACGATTTCCGGCCCACCCTGTAAAACAACGTGAGGGTTGATAAATTTTTGAAAAAAGATCACGTAGAAAAAGTAAATAATGTGTGTGTGTGTGTCTCAATGATCTTCTTTAACTGAGATATCCTGCATAACATATTTCTAATTACAGCAGTAGTACTGTTGAATTTAATAAGTAATTTTAAAACTGTTCGATTATCCGAACAATTCGATTTTCTGAAAATCAAAATTAATTTGGATAATCGAGGCGTATTATAATTGACAGTTGAAACAGTTTATGTGCCAGCATATTAATACCATTTAATTACTGTTTAATACAAAATAAAAATGCTTTGTGTACGTTATTTATCAAATAAAAATAATAAAGTGCTGAAAACAATGCATTATTTCGAACGATTATTTGTTATCTTGTTTCAAATAAAATGTGCACAAGCTTATTATCAATAACCAGAAAAATAGATAAAACATGCGGCTGTATAGACACTAGTGGAATTAATTCTGGACACTTTGAATAAATATATTCTTTATTTCATATTTGTGCAGAAAATGTATATTCTGCTGTGCTAAATTAATACCGTAATATTTTTATTGTAATCTATAATGTTTATACTTAATATTTTCACATGATTTGGTTTGTAAATGTTTTAAAATTTTAATTTAAAAGAATCTAAACTCTGTTGTTATGTTTGTTTTTGCGCCTGGCAAGACGAATCGTCGCATGATGTGTAATAGCCAATCACAGGATGCGTGGGTTGATTCGTTCATTGTAACAACCAATCAGGAAGGCCTTGACAGTCTTTTCAAACCGTTTCATCATTGTTTTAGTCAGGCATTGTGTTTTCAGAAGTGAGGACCTTAGTAAAGCTTTTAAAAGTGTGAATAACGACTAAAATGGCTTCGAATACTTCGAAACGTGTTGAAATTGCAATTTTTATAGTATATTAAATGTATGGCTGTAAATGGTCTTTTTACTGACTTTTTTTTATATAACCTAACCCTAAAATTAGAAAACAATGATTAGAATATAAAATATAAATGATTGCATATTAAATAATTTGAATAAATGCGTTTAAGTAAAAATTTAAAAGTGTCCAGAATGAATTCCACTAGTGTAGGAGCAGGAAATGATAGAATTTTCACGAATCAGGTGAGATACATTTACGCTGCAATAACTTGAATAACGAGTTCCTAAATTTATTCGCTCCTCTCAACGAGAAGATCTTTTCGGATGTTACATTTTTCAGGCGGACTTAGCGAAGGAATAGGATCTGGCACTTGGTCACGCAGCCGACCAGTAGTACAAGCCAATATATGGTCCAACTTTGAGAAGTAATGTGATTCACTGTGCAGTCAGGAAACCGGAAAGTCGTGTAACTCGACATATAGTCAGACAGAATTTCATACACCTTCAGCCACGTACCATTATTGCACTCCAGGCAGTCTTGTATCAATCGAAGTAGCACGACCCGGTGGAAGCTCAGACATTTATTACTTATTAGAACGTAATGTACGTGACCGTATAAATGGACATACACGGGCGCAAATGTTCTAACACTATCGATTCTCGTAAATCTCGCGTATGGCGAAAAAGTAACCGAGTTTAGGAACAAACCACTCGAGCTGAATGGTTCCACTGTTCGCCCCTTTACAACTACTCGTATCCTAAACAATCGTAATTTTACTATCTGCAGTATACGCGTTCTATGACTTCGTAAAAATAAAAGCCAGCTGGCTATCGGGCAGCTGTTATTGTCACGTTTTTATGCGTCATAAATGTCAATAACTTCGATATATCTTTCACTATAATGTCCTCGTAGGAAACGGAGCCTCCAGCTTTATTTCATTGCGCTTGTGATCCATGCTCACTGCACACTTTGTTTGATTGAAAATGAACTGGAACAGGAATAATTTCGTGAAAATCTGTTTGCCTCGTCACTGACGTTATATGGAAAATGGTATTCAGCATTAATATAGTATCTATAAATTATTGTTTTTTAACAATCCTGTTGTAATTTTTAAGGTCATCAATGTTTTTTTTTAATAACTACATATATTTTCGTGTTGCATCGCGTAGCTCACAATAAAATACATTCAAATCACCTTGAAGATGAAAATGAAGGTCAAACTTTTTCGCTTGTAAGTAGAATGCAGACTTTGCGAGAAATGCCAACATCTGTAAATCTGTAGAAAATGTCTTTCGTAGCACAAAGAATATCGAGATGGATTGATCACGAAATTTTGAGACATCCTGTAGTTGGCTTAATTAATATATAATCTTTTCCTGTGAATTCGTTTTATTGAAATTACGCAGTTGTATTTTCTGTGTGGATTTGAACTTTTACAAGTTTTGCAATTTTATATATTCGTTTAAAATACAAAGGTATACATAAAATTTGGAGACACTTTATTTAACTATTTCGAAGAAGCGTTCAGAAGAAAATTATGGTAAATTTTTCATGTCCAACTGATCACCAGTCAGACGCTTGAGATTGCTTTATCGATTTTTCCGTTTTTAAAATATGGATATTACATTTCTAGAATGAGTACGTACGATTCTTTAGAAATTATTCAACGGATGTTTAAATAAGAAAGAAATTTTTGTCTCGCAGTGCCTATAAATCTTGCACACTATCCATAAGAAGACTTTTATTCATACGAAGCTACTTTCGGTACGAGTTCTGCAAAACTGTACTGAGTTTTAATATAAAAACAGGTAAATGCACAGTGCAAAACATAAGTAGTCATTGTTTTCTTAAAAAATTTTTTTAGCACTCTGAGAATGAGGATCTCCTAAAGGCAATTATTCTATACTTATACTATAATTATAATATTATTATATCCTATTATAATATCAATATAAATTCCGCAATTAAAAAATATGTTTAGTTAAACTTTGTAATTTTATTAATTAATTTCCATCATTTCTGGTTTTCAGTATCTATTGTTTAGATTACTTTAGAATGTTAATGTTTTAATAAGTAAATGAAATCCATCATATTTTTATATTTTTAATAATATCTGATGATACAATGCAAATATTATTAATTTCTTTTCCCAGATCACAACTTTACTTAACGATCCAATAACTAACGTAATTTAACCTCATAGTGCCTGACATTTTGAAACAATGATCCATCAATAACAAGTCCATTAATGTATGCGATATAAAGCGAAATACGAGATTAATTCAATTCATTTAGATTTACGACTAGGCCAATTCCATAATTATAGTCATAGTTGCTAAAATGAATATTTCAAAATAAATATTTAAAAGTTTTATATTCTGTATATTAATAATTAAATTCAGTGATTTTTGTGTGTGAAAAGTCTGATACACATAATATCTGCAGATGGTTCTATTTAGTGTTGAGTAAAAATTACAGAAAAAATACTTTTAACCTACTACTGTTTTATAACTTATGGTATGAAGCACAATATTTTAACATACACTCCCGTCCATAAATCACCGGACACTTACTTGTCTTCAACAAAATGGTAATTAAAGAACACAAGCTTCCAGGTTGATTTTATTGTTTTATTTTGATTAGACGTATACGATAATATTTGAATTAGCAAAATTAACACTAGGTTTACGGAGATCTAGAAATAACTATTTCACATTATTTTATAAACATAACAAGAATGTGTCTATCCAAATGTTTGCCCATTTTTCCAATAATAAAGAAATGGTAAATAATTCCTCAGGAAAGCATCTTTACAATTTTAATAATCGCAAATTAAAAATATTAGAAACTTAGTGTTAAATATACCTATACAACATATTCGAAAGTTAGTTCAAATGAACTCAAGGAAGTACAACATTTCTGGGACACATTTCTGCACAATAGTCTATCAGATCTATCTCAAAAGTTGTTAAACTCTCTTGATTTTGTAGTCAGCTCAGCGGACGAAATATTATAATTAGTCATAATCGCCAAGAACAAAAGATTCGTGTTGAAAGGTTAAGTAACACGGTCCAACAAATTTCAACTTTTTTTTGACGTTTCGACTCTCACTCTGCGATTCTTATAGAGTTTTTCGCGCCGATTCCAAATCTGCCTGTAATTTTTCTCCTAGACGCACAGTTTTTGTGAAATTTGAGTTTGAAAAAAGACATATTTTTCAACTTTAAACAAATATTGTCATGTTATAAAAGATATTGAATTGTTCTTTACAGCAAAAGATTCTGTAGACTTTCCCGAATCCAGTGATATGCAACATTAATCCATTATGATTGTTCAAACATGTTTTAAATTTAAATTTTGTGTCTCTCCATCTTTAACGATTGTTTAAGCATGTTTAAACATTCATAATGTATTAATATTGGATATCACTGTATTCGGAAAAGTCTACAGAATCTTTTGCTGTAAAGTACAGTTCAATATCTTTTATAATAACATCACAATATTTGTTTAAAGTTCAAAAATATGTCTTTTTTTCAAACTCAAATTTCTCAAAAACTGTGCGTCTAGGAGAAAAATTAAGGGCAGATTCAGAGAATCAGCACGATAAACTCTATAAGAATCGCGTAGTGAGAATCGAAATGTTTTCGGCTGTTGGACAGGTATAATTAGATGGAAAAATGAACTGTCAGAACTGTAAATCATGAAAGAACATACTGTGTGCATTTTGACTGTCTAGATATGGATGTAGTACTCTGCGATACTTGTTCGAGCAAATGCTGGTTATAGTCTAGACTCGAACCAGCAGAATTACACCCATTCAGCTTGTGTGACAATCTACATGTCCTCTTCCACTTATCCGGCGAAACATGACTCAGGTCCTAGTTCGCTAACCGTTGTAAGCGTTAATTTATTACACGATTGTAGACCACATGCAGGGTGGGAACAAAGTATATCACGCTTCTCGCCTTGTGATTTACTCGAGAGCAAATCGTGCAAATAGTATCATTGTATTCGTAGATCAGAAACTAAGAAAGCATTTAATGACGAACACTTAATAATAAATAAAAAAAGCAATGTTTTCCAAAACGATATAATTTCTTTTGCTTCATGTTAACGAATAAAAAAGTTGACACTTGATAATAAATAAAAACAGCAATATTTTCCAGACCGATATAATTCCTAATTTCTTCTGTTATTTCTTCATGTCAACGAATAAAAAAGTTGACACTTGATAATAAAAAAAAAAAAAATATTTTTCAGAATGATATAATTCCTAATTTCTTTTATTTTTGTCTTATCCTATTTTTGTACTAACAGAACCCTACTTATCAAAAGAAGAGATTGAATGGCAAAACTATAATTATTCCGATTTCGCACATTTGTTATTAATAGACAGCTGGTCTTTATGCAAAATAACAACTGTCTATCTGATTTGCAACAAACTGGAGTGAAGTAGAAATTTATTTTCTATCTTAAATTCTATTTAAATTCTTCTGTTAAATTTCTTGTTTTTACTGTTTCATTACTAACTTTTTACTAATTATTGTATATCAGCTTGAATAAAGAATTGTTTGAATAAAGAATTCAACATTTCTTTATGAAAACCTGTTTCCGATTTGAGTAGTTGTAAACAAAATCAGAAAAAAATTAATTTTAGCTCCTCTGTTTGAGTGTTCATATAAGTTTGTTTGAATTTAATATTCCAGAAGCGAAAAATATGAATTGGATACTTTGAAAATTCGTAATTGATGTAAAATGTATTGTACTAAACATTTTTATACTTAAGATAGCTTAAACAATTAAAATATTTTAATTTCTGCAAATTTCAAAATACCCTGATATAGACGGCAGAAGAAATAGTGACGAATAGTGACAAATATATAACAAAATAAATAACTTTGACGACGTGCAAATATTGTAACCAAACTTTTGAAACATCCTAAAATTCTCACATACTCATGTTTGTCATGAATGCATAAAATCCGCAGAGATAAAAAATGTATTAAGCAAATCTTTTCCATAAATATTGTTTATTATAAATCTACACGGCAACATGATCTACAGAATTCAATGTAATGTAAATACACCAAAAGAAAGTTTTAAATGTTGCATTTATGCAACGTTGGGTTTTAATGGAACAATAACCCTTTTAATTCCCATGATGCCGCGCCGGTTTAATACGCGCGCTACAAGAATAATAGTCCGGCCCGCATCTAATCGGAAATAAGCGTTTAAACAAATTGTTTCGACGTACTGCAACGCGGAAGAGGGCGTGATTGGAATCAGGAGTTGCGGCATACAATTTCCGGGTGCATATCGCCGAGTCTGCACTGTCGTCATTGTCTCCTCACACTGTTATCTAACCATTTTGTCGGTATAGGCTGAAATTGTTTACATTAAATAGTCCGAGTTCGCCGGTCACATTTATTATCTATCATTTATTACATTTAGTATCTATCATTTCTTCATATTATTACAAATAACGGAAATAAAGTGTGCAAGTTGCGTGAATCACCCTGCATATTGTACATTTTGCGTTTGCTAAATGAGCCCCTTAGTTAACAAGCGAATGAAGTCCCTTTTCTTAATATTGTAAAAATTGGACTTCCGTGTAATATCGTACAAAAAATTAAATACACAATATAACTTTATTGTAACCACATAAAGCGAAAGAATAGTAATTATGTCATAACTTAAAATAAAATCCATATTTTTTTCAATAGTTAACAAACAGTAACGTAACGAATAATGAAGTGCCATTATTGCACTGAATTGTGATACCACTTTTTTGTGAGAAAGTGACTTACGCCATATGGTTATTAATGTATTGATAATCATAAGTTACACAAATGTTATTTTTAATGCACTACAAGTTTGATATACACATACTATGTATTAAAGGAACTTATTCGTTGCTGAATTCTTCACCAGTTTCTTCAATTGTACTGGTCTTTAATGCTTGAAAAAATGCATGCTGAATTGGAGGGATAAAGAGTATAGCCGGATAAGATAGTCGAAAATGCCCTTGAACTGAATTGTATCGACGATGGGTCATTCGATAGGCCACCAAGAAAAAACATACTGTGCAAAATTTCAACCCTGTATCTCGATCGGGAGGGTAGTTATGGGGTAAAATCGAAAAATCAGTTTTTGGCCTATCTTCCCTAGTTAACGATGTTTAGAAATTCTGAGAAAAATCTGACACATGTCAAGAACCCAAATACATACTTTGCAATTGGTTTCACATTTTTAAAGTGAAAATCCTGCTTGTAATTAATCAAAAACCTCAAAAAAATCGAAAAAATGCAGATTTCACATGGAAGTTCTTGAGATAGTCGATAGATATTTTTACAGTACCGATATATTGTTATAGTTAATGCTCATGAATGTTTTCAGATTTTTTGGTTTGGTGCGCCGTTGTTAAAAAACCAATGCCAACTGATCTTGAATATTATATAACTGTTTCGCTATAGGAGATGTCTCGTTTTGGATTAAGTGCTCGCGAGAAAAAGCTTTAACACCGAAATAGATAGGTAAAATATCTTTTTCGAAAGAGCTTAGAACAGAATTACAAAACTGAGATATTTGCTGCTCTCGCTCTAATCCGATTAGAATTCCCAGTACGTAATTTGAATAAACAAAGAATAACAGCTTGAGTAGCATTTCGTTGCTGTAAACGTCGCACGGAGGTCAACATTTGTCGAAATTCTATTAGATTTTCCCAAGTTAATCCAGTAAATACTTTAAGGCGTTCTTCTGACAATGTAAAATCACCTACTTTATCTGTAATGCTAGAATCATTATTAATCGCAAGATATTCGAAATCATTTTTAATTTCCGCGGAATCAATTACACTAGTATTTGAATGAATACGTAAACTTTTAATGACATCTTCGTAAAAAAGGTTACCTACTATTAAATGATCGCGGCAGCACCGAATTTTACTTTAAAATATTTTTTAAATATTTAAATATTGCTCCTAAAAGAAATCTACAAAAATACCATTGATTATTATATAGTTAGACATAAAAAAATCACATTTATGATGTAAAATTGACTCTTATTTTTTATTAACATAAAACAAAGTATACACAAGTTAATGTGTTAAATAAAACAAGTATTCTTAATACTTACTATTTCTGTAAAAACTCCATTTTTTCGTAATTTTGGACTTATGCCACTTGTCCACTAAGGAGCTCAAATAATAAAAGCTTTTGATCTGTATTTTATTTTTTTGAATAGATGAAGAATTAATTTACAATTCCCAATAGTCATTCCCAAATTCATAGACTCTGAACTATTACTATAATCCGAGGACTGAGTAAGACTATGACTGAATCCACTTATCTGAACGTGGACTCCAGTTATTTGAACGCAAAGTTGCAAGTGGCTTGGGAAGTCAGTGTACTCCTCTATTATAGTATAAATTACCTAGTTATGTGAACTTGTCCCCCGACGAGTTCATATAAACGGAGCCTTACCTTACTTGCACAGGAAGAAAGTATGATGCTCCGTCTTTCGATTTGTGTTCTGCCTTTTGTTGTAATCTGTTTATTATTGTCTAAAAGTGCAAATGTAGAAAAAGCAAATTTGTGTGATCCCTGTGATCATTTCTGTAGGAGAAATGAAATATAAACTGCAATATAATTTTTGTTTCTCTCGCAAAATAAATTAATCTTCCTTTTTTGTTATTGCTAGAATGCATTGGTTTCGTTTTGATCCCAATCTGCATAAATTAGACGAAAAGAATAACTGTCCGTAGGCAACGAATAATAAAGACGTCTCGTTCGAAGTAAATCTGACATATTCTTTCTCAGCATCGTATTTCGTCTGCCATTTCTTTGCAATCAATTTACTGTCGAAGCTTGTAAGAGACAATCTTTCCCAGACAATTGCAGTTATATCAAAGTGTCGTTCCCTAAGAAATATTACGTCAGATTACGCGTAATCTGAAAAAAACTCTAAGAAGAGAAAAGACAGAGGAAAGGGTTTGTCGGATCCAGAAGATTCCCGAGGTCATAGAAAAATAAAATGAGTTGGAATTTCTGGCGTGGACGTCAATTAATTTTTATGACGAATGTTTATAGATGTCGATTACCTTTACGCGTATTTATTCATCGTCTCCGAAAGTCTATGTCAATGAAACAAGACACTGTTTGAATGAAATCTTCAATTGCTTTTATAAACGGAAATAATTTAAATTTATTAGCATTCTTGAATTCATTAATTCAAAATAATAAATAATACAACTAACAAATAAAAATATTTTTCTTTTTT
The DNA here is from genome assembly GCA_028455795.1 of Lasioglossum marginatum. Lineage (NCBI taxonomy): Eukaryota > Metazoa > Arthropoda > Insecta > Hymenoptera > Halictidae > Lasioglossum > Lasioglossum marginatum. Next base: position 1,056,028 of record CM052251.1, on the reverse strand, counting down.
TAATATCATTGATAAATTGAAAATAATATGGAACAATGTTATTAAATTTTTGTTGACACCTTCACTGGTCTGTACTTCACTTATGCAAATTTGCTGTAAATGCATAAAATTCACAGTCTAATTGTACGAAATAAAAGTTAAATATAAATGTAATTTTTCATGCTAATTTGAATGAGTTCAAAATGATGTACCGTTAAATTTTTCTGACGATTTTATTGTTTTGTATTTTGCCCTCTTGTTTTTATTTCATAAAATCTGCAGTCTGCTTATAACTCTTGATTCAATTGTTCAACTTACTGACGTTTATGCGAACATTTCAGTATTTTTCCTGGAAATATATTTGAAGAATTTCGCGTTAATTGTAAAATATCCTTTACAATTTTTGTTTTCAAAAAAATCATTTATACTACACAGTACAAACGATACCACTCGCTCTGCATTCCAGACGATCTTCATACCAACAATTTTTTCATATTTTCAACCGTTTACTATACATATATTGCATTGCTTCCAATTAAGTGAAATCCGCCACATACGTGTACGTATATTATCAATTAAGTTTTTGTATGCTGCTGCGGATCCGATAATTTTTTATTTTTCCTATCTCTTGGTTTAATGTTATTATTTAAAAATTGTACGAACTCCGTTTTTATAGAATGAAGTATGTTATCGATTTTTACAATATTTTCATTCGAGGGGATTCGCATTAGCAATTCCTCATTACTGTGGAAAAAAGAATCAAAAACGAAAATACTGAAAATTTATTTTCGTACATGTTATTTTTACAGGGTGATGAAACATGGCCACCTCATTCGTGGACTACATACCAATGATATTTATTAATTCTTAGTTAGTAGTGTGCTTATTGTGAAATTAATCTGTAATTGATTAAATGATAAGTTAAATAATAATATTCTTGTTATATAATTTGTTGTTCTCGAGATATTTCACAAACAAGAAAATATTAGAAGCTTTCAAGAGCTGATTTCACCCCTTTAACTATCACGAAAACAAATAGGGTAAAACAAAACGTATTAGGCATAACTGACTCGATTTGTATGAAAAGTTTCATCATTTTTTGAATTTACAGGTTCGATAACTTCACTTGCAAGAACGGCAGCTAAACCCGTATGTAAACGAGTGGAATGAAAGGTCTGAATTGCTGTAATTATAAGACGATACGTAGATAAGGGTCTCGAAAAGAAATTGTCACGCCCTTCTGCTTCCTAAACGTTCCTCGAGGACAATGAATTCAATTGTCTCGAGAATGTTTCCGTCTTAAACGAGCCGTAGATTTACTCCACTTGTCCGCCTACTCGCTTCTCCTCTCTTCTTCCGTCTTCTGTGTCTTCGAGCTGACAGTGATAAACCGGGTGTGTTTCTTCTCCGAATGCCGCTTAAGTAAATATGTACGCAGATACGGCAACATTTCTCCTCTGCAAAGATGGAGGATGGTCTCTATATGTGCACCGAAGCATTGCCCCGGTGCAGGTAATGTAGACATTGTCGTAATTATGTTTTGAGTCGCGCCACTCTTATTGTTAGTCGAGGGACAAGCAGTTCTTGGTCCGATCGAGTAAGCAAGGGATTCATAGAGCACTCGTCTATGCTCATTTCGATTGTTCGAGGTAACGTTTATTATTAATATACAGAGTGTTTCGTCTAAAACAGGACACCTAAATATCTCTTCAGGTTATTGTGATGCAAAAAATATTTGTTACGTAATGTGCATATCATCAATGGACCAAATATCTGGCAAGAATATTTTTTTCCAAAGGTCATTTTTTTCGGAGTTATCAAGGTCATCGATGTTTTTTGATACATAACTACATTTTTATTTTATTGCAACGTGTAACTGATCGAAAAATACATTCAGATGTTGACCTTGATAACTCCGAAAAAAAATGATCTTCGGAAAAAAAATATTCGTGCCAGATATTTGGTCTATTGACACCATGCACATTAGGTAACAAATATTTTTCGCATCACAATAACCTGAAGAGATATTTAGGTGTCCTGTTTTAGACGAAACACCCTGTATATACAGTAGGACTTTGATTAACCGGCTTGATCGGTAGACAAACAGCGCGGTTAAATTAAGGCCCGATGGATAATCGAGGAAATAATTAAAATGTACATTATATTCCAAAATAAATTTTTTATTTTTGAAAATTTATTTCCCTTCATATAACACAATCATATTTAAACGCACATTTGTTTATAATCGGGATCCGGTCAACGAGGTCCTACTGTACTTAACACTAAACCTGCCGCCACCGATCAGAATGACCGGTTCCAGATT
>CM052251.1:1025220-1046043 GCA_028455795.1 Lasioglossum marginatum | reverse complement strand
GTTCAAGGTCATTTGAAGGTCATGTCAGAGTACATATTTGAATGTACTTTTCTATAAGCTACGCGATGCGACACGAAAATATATGTAATTATTTTAAAAAACACATTGAAGACCTTGAAAACTGCGAGAAAAAACAACCGCTGCGGGATATTGACCACTTGAAACCATTCAAATCTTGGATAAAATTAAGGGATCGCACTTAAATGAGACACTTTGTATAATTTCACAGCAACAGCATCGGGTTTTTAATCATTTCATTCATATTAAACTTAGCGATAAAAGGAAAAAATGCAAATGAAACGGTTCAGGCTATCTAAATCTTGAAATCAGTATAGGTGTGCTGACTGGGGATGTACAAATCATGTGCAAGCAGGTAAACGATGTACGCAAACAACGCGGTGATGAAATGTTACCACCGTTACCGCAACGAATAGAATAGTAGTCTGGGAATATCAACTCGTTAAGAACAACTCATTACTGACAACTAGAATATTCGGCGGCGTCGAACATTTTCTTGCCTCCAGCGGCGCAAGCTGGATCTCAGGAATCGTAGGACGGTCTCCCAAAAGCACTGTTGACTTGCCTAAGATGTGTAAGTCACCTGGAAATCTCGGATGAACTGCAACTATTTGGAATTAAATTGTGGTTTGCAGATACTCTCGTTAAGCGGCTGCCACGGAAAGGAGATTTCATTGGGATCGTCAAAGGACCGTTTCGAATTCATGTTTTCAAGACATCTCGATGATAACTACAGTACGCAATGACGTATTTTACAACAAATTTTTACAAATAAAATGTGCTGCATTGGGTTTCATATTAACTCATTTAGGCTTGAAACTAATTCAGTTAGAATCTTATGTAATTTGCATTACAAATAGAATTAAGAACTGTGTTTGTATCCACTTTTTCACGTTTTCCAGTCAGCAAAATGAACTATTTGCGAACATTTCTGTGAAATTGTAAATAATTCTGTTGTATCTACATACAATTTATTACAGAAATTCCAATTATGAAGTGAATTTTTAAATAATTAAACTCTTCCATTTCTGGAAACTTGTAAGTTTCTAAAAGTTGACTGTAAAAGTGATAATTTTTAAAAAATGTATTTCTCCTTTAAATTCGTTTAAATTGCCTGTGAAATATGTATGTTTGCTAATACCTTAATTGAAGATGTTTAAATGATTTATTTTGGATGGAGAATCCTGTATACAGAATGAATTGCGCTCCAACAAAAATTTAATCATACCTAACGGATCGATTACGCAGATTTGAATTGGAAATCCTGGAATGGATGGACGTTTCGCGATCTCAGTGACATAAATAATCTAAAATGTATTCACGTTGCAAATAATCTGTAAATACCGTGTTATAATTATTTAATTTCATAATATACCGAGAGAGGAGATGCAACACACGAGAACGCAATAATGTTCGTGAGCTTTTTCACATCGAAATAAGTCCAAACACATCATTAAATTTAAATTATATATAATTTAAATTATAAGATAAATTACGTCATATCGTTGCTACTGGGATACTGAACGATCGCACGTAAAATGATTGTTATGTTACACCAGTATTCGATATATCATTGTAGTTATGTTACATTGATAAACTTCATTTAAAAACAATGGCACAGTAACAAAAAATTCTACATTACATTTTACATTCACTATTTCTAGTGATTTAATGTATAGAAAACGTAATCTATACGTTACATAAAGGGTTGAAAAAACAATTTGTGGAGTTGCAACTATTCTCAATTCTTTGTCTTTCTCAATTCTTCTTCCTTTTTATTTCTTAAAATCTTTATGCTTTCTTTGTTTCTTGAGTTTTTAGTTCCATAAGTAGATCTTTTCGTGCACAGTTTTTAGTTCCATAAGTAGATCTTTTCGTGTACTTCACTTTGTTGTCTATTTTGGTTACTGTTTTTTTTTCATTATTTTTCGTATCCTACCTACTTGCGCGCACTGCACCGTGCTTACGTGTATCGAATAGATACCTAGCCTAAAACGTTAGGCTGAAGTGAACCTTGTTTCTCATCGTAGTTGCAATTCACACTTTATAAAGCAATATAAAGAATGTACACGTTCTGCCGTTTATAATGAATGTTTCTTCAAATCCTGAGATTATAAAAATATAAGAATGATTAACAATTTTGTTTGCCTCGCCAACGAGAGTACAATCTCATTGAATTGTACAAATGTATTCAGGGCAAAATATTTATTTTTACGTATTTTAATCTCATTGGGAAAAAACAGCAGTAAAACGTACACCCGCAGTAGTAGGTACATTTATCCTACACTGTTGACGAAATTCGGTGTCAATGATTATAGGTGAGGTTAGGATAACGACGAAGACGTTCTGATCGCCGTAACCGTAAAATGAATGGTAGCGCATGGGGTTCGTTCATGTCGACAGGGGACGGCTGACACAATTTCAACTTATCCACTGATGACCTAGAAAGCAAATATCGTAAACGTTGGATATCCACTTTTCCGTCCATCTAAATCTCTGAAACCGGGCACAGCGCATCAGCACGCTTGATTCGCGGCTGACAACAGATATTCCGGTTAGCCGGGAACGCACTGTATGATAACCTCCCGTCCCTGACCCGGTGTAACAGAGTTCCGGTTGCCGATAGAATCCCCCGGAAGTCCCGTGGAACTCCATTACCAGGGCTGTACGCAATACAACTTTCCCTTTCAACGCGGATTGTTCCCGTCGGAATCTCGGCTAAGATCGGCGAGTACCGGGCGGCGTACTGGCAATTTCCTTCACCCTATCTACCGCCATATTTTCATGGGATCTGCCGGGCAGCACAGCCTCGCGAACCGTAGCGACAACGGCTGCGCGATAATAACTAAACTTTCGATTGCCGGGGCGAACCATTAAGATAAGACGGCAAAACGGAACGGTTGGGGCTTTAAGGACCGGCCGGAGGGGTTTGGAGGGGCGGGGGGAGGGAGGTTGCGGGAGTAGCACAGCAACATTCTAGGGAGACGAGGACCACAGACGAAGCCAGGACGGAGGCGTGGGGTTGGAGAGGGACAACTCCGATGGTAAATGGAGGACAGAGAGGCCGGGACGAGATCGGGAAAGAAGGTGTCGGAAAAAGGAAGTGGAACGAGACGGTCCTCCTGAAAGGGAGCCAAGATTATGGAAGGGGTTTTAGGAGAGGAGCAGAACTAGAAAAGGACGCGGATATATATCTAGACCACCTCACCCCCTCCCCCCTTCCCCATCACCCGTGGAGATCGATTAAGATTAAACGCCTAGTTGCTGCGCTTAAGTTAGAGCACAATGGAAAAGCTGAGATTGGGTTTCACGGATTGAAATCAAGGACGTGGCCGTTTAATTTGCAAATGGAAAGGGTCGTGACCGTCCTTTCCGGCTACCTCCTTACTCTTTCAGTCCCTTGGATAGAGAAGCTACACGTCGCGTCGTTCGGTCGTAGAATATTCTCGCGCCGCATCGATGCGTTCGTACTCGCCGGACAGTGTCGTCCGAGTTCCAGGCAAAGGGAACGAATTCTCAGAGACGTGTTCCAAGAGGTCCACGGGATTCGGATCATTACTATCGGCGCGATAAAGGAGTTTTGTAGGCAGTTGACAGGAAAGTGTTATTTTAGCTAGCATCGAACCGGATAGTTCATCGTGTAAATAACCTACAGTGTTGGACGAAATAATAAGACACTTTACATATTTATTCATTTCGTGTACAGTGGAGGGGGGGGGGGGGTGGCAAAATTGAACCAATCAATTTTATATATATATATATATCCTATTCATATATATTATATTATGCCATGTTGTTATTTTGTAATGAAATTCTGAATCGAGTAAGTTCATGTGTTATTTGAATTTTGACGTAAATTTTCAAGTGAACGGTTCATTTGACTTATGGTTCCTTTCAGAAGTTCGTTCCTCCCGATGAGTAGAGTAGGATACAATCATAAAAAGATTTGATTCTGAAATAGTCATGCATTTAAGTACATAATCTACTCCAATGAGAAGAATTGCTATTTCATTGGATTAGTATTTAGTTTCCGAGAATACCTTTTTCATGCAGCAGAATTTAGGTAACGAATGAAGTATGTTAATTCGATAGAAACATACGTATTAAATTGTTTATTTTAATAAGAAGACCTAGGTATTGTCTCAAAATGACCTTTTGATCCTTGTTAATTCATCTTGTAGCTTTATTGTCTGAAATGGGAGTCGCGTGTTGAAAAGAATTATTGCCAGGGAAATCTCTACTTTTTTCGAGGTCGATTGTCGGTCGTTCGCAGGTGAAAACTAGTCTGAACCGTCTCGTGGACGAGAAAGAGGCCGATCGACGTTACGATAAAATTAACTCGATTTATTAACGCTATTACGTTGCAATTAGTTCGCCAGCTCGCAAAGAACCGTCAGGTTGGACGCGTACACGCCTGAAAATCATTCTTTCCTGTGCCCTGTGACCATCGAGGGAGGACAAAAAATAGCCAGGAAGAAGGGGACCAGAGGAGATTAATGCGTTAACGAGAGTTTCAGGCCGTCCTCTTTATCTGGATGCCGACCACGCCGGAAGATAGGTAATTTAAAAATCTCTAACCCGGAGATACTGTTTTTCCCAGCCTCTCGCTTTCTAGTTCATTTTTTATTCCTCCCTCTCTCGCCTGCCACCTCCCCCCTTTCGTTCTTTTCGACTTATTATCCCTACTGACCCGGTAATCCTCCAGTGACCTGATTTCTGTCACAAGCACGAAAAATCTATTCTGAACGATATAATACTTAACAAGTGTTTTTCTCACTAAACAAAGTGTTCACACACTCCGCGACACTACTAAAGGACACTACACAGAACCATACAAATCTACAGTGGGCTACGAAAGTATTCGAACGCCCTTTACACCGGAATAACTTTTTTACCTATTAGAATCATTTCAATGACCTTGAAATGACCTTGAAATATGTTGTGAAGGTCTATAAACTCTTTGGCATCGATTTAATAAATGACGGGCTGAAAAGATTTTGAAAAAATATCAATCGGTAGAAATTACATGAGAAATGAAAATTTATAAAGTCGTGAAAAATTGCAATTTTCATCACGGTCAACCGCTTGTAACTCGCGTGTACGTTAATCGATTTCGATGAAACTGGCAGCATGTATATATACAATAACTATCTCTCTTGTAGATGTACAATATGCATATTTTAATTGTTTGAAAAGAAAACGCTAAACAAATTATTGTTTCTTTTGAAAAAAATTTCTTTTTGAAAATTAAGTGTTTTTAAATCTAAATATCTTCAAAACATTATCCTATAATCCCTCATATTCATTTATTGTTCATCTTAATGTGCAATGATAATACCATTTTTATATTCTTACGCGTATAAATAAACTATTTCCAAAAACTATAGTTTCGGTAGCTTTTCAAGCAATAAACTATATCCTTTACAATGTTCTATATCCAAAAGCAAATTACGCTAAATACCTCGAGCGTAGTCAGACACATGTTAAAAAACAAAATACGAAGAACCTTTGTATTGCACGGGTTCACAGTTTGTAACACAGTTGTAACACAGTTTCGTTTTAACGCGGTTGGAGAATTAGACAGAACTACGTATACATATAACACAACACACGATGCAGTGAGAATCGGAGGTGGGAATTAAGTATTGCATTCAACAAGTTTGTGAACTTCATCAAAATCTGTGAAAATTTTCAAGTCCAGCGTATTAAAGTTTGTATCATCTATAGGAGAAGAATTCACAATTATAATTCATAATTCATGGTATGAGAACAAGTCATATCCTTATGACTAGAACGACTTTATCCTCAAAAATATCACAGAAAAGGAAATTTTTATTTTTTGTACGGCTACATTTATTCCAATGCTTAAATATTCATTCAAAAGAACAACATTTTATTTCGTCTAAAAAGAAAGGCATAACATTCGTGTTGCTTATACTTAGCAACCAAAAATCAGATAATACTCGATAGTATTGTCGATACATGTTGCTTTTGCAATTATATATTTCGAATTCTAATCCGCAGTAATTGGTACATGGCTCTTTTTCGTCCGCAGTAATACGCACAAAATGTTATTGTATTAGGTTTTGAGGACCACCAATTTTTGTTTTGTATTCAGAACACATCATTCTTCCATAAAATGCTTTGTTTAGAGCATGTCCAGTACAGGATTGCCGCTGGCTCAGGGGCAATTAACGCTTTGATTCGCACAATAACTCGTGCATTTCACATTTGTAATATGAAGATTCAAAAGTTCAGAGTAAAGGTTCAGAAGAAAAGTTCATAAGAAAAGTCCATGTAAGAAAAGTCCATGTAAGAAAAGTTCATAAGAAAAGTCCATATAAGAAGTATTCATAAGAAAAGTTCATACGAAAAGTCCATATAAGAGAAGTTCATAAGGAAAGTCCATGTAAGAAAAGTTCCTAAGAAAAGTCCATAAGAAAGTTCATAAGAAAGTTCATAAGTTCATAGAAAAGTCCATAAGAAAAGTTCATAAGTTCATAGAAAAGTCCATAAGAAAAGTTCGTAAGTTCATAGAAAAGTTCATAGAAATGTTCATAGAAAATTCATAGAAAGTTTATAGAAAAGATCAGAAAAAAGGTCACAGTTTAACTTTACAATTCACGTTCACAATTCAAGGTTAATACTGTTCTAAAAGTCGTAGCTTCGTAACGTTCTACGATTCAGTATGCTATAGTACAAGGTTCGTGCGATTCTCTCCAAAGATCTTAAAGTTCTAAATCCTATTTCTCATACAATTCCCTACCAAAGCTCGGGGAGAGATAATTTCTTTGGTAGGGATAAAAAGGGGACCAATCACAGGGGGCGTAATCCAAAATCTGTGGAACGTCTACCAAATCCGTGATTTCATTTCTCACGCAAGCCTCGTAAGACGCTGCACAAAGATCTCTTGTTCAAAAATCTATCCCCAAAACTGTCAATTGTCATTGACCAGGGTACGGCTGGTTTGTTTTCCTGATACGAAACAAGACACTTAACTATCAACCGTAGCCATGTCCGTAACTAATTCTAAGGGCCAAGCATGCCAATAAATAACTCGAAAATGACAATGTTGCACTCGATCGCAGCACAAACCCAGATAGGATGTCTTACACATATTATTATTGCATGATAAATTAGAAATAGTATTAAAATAAAGTACGATCGAAGCATGATACCGTAGTAATCGGTACAGATACCCTGTTTAAAAATTTATTTACAGGTATATCTTCGATAGCTGAATCAAAACAAGGTTTTGAAACTCGTGGTGGGGATTGCAGCGTCTGCGTAGAAACAAAAGAAAATTGCCGGTACGAATCACTGTGATTGGTTACTTCTTGCGTTGCATTCGATTTGTGCACGCATTTTCTCGTTTTGTGCAACGAGCGAGGTTCTACTGTATCGTGTTTCTGGAAAGGTCGATTCCGTCTGGTCGATTCTGGAAAGGGAGGAGTTTCTTCGAAAGGGAACTTCCGTCCCGTATCGACGTAGGTCGGTCATTAATTTCGCGTCAGCAGCGTTTCTCTTTCTCTAAACGTGTGCCATGCATTTCCCAAAGGAGGCCGGCCATGAATAATCAAGAAGTTTGTCACGGATGCGATCTGTCGGATATATGCTTCGGGCCGGGGGATAACGAACTTACCGAGACTCCGGTCGAACCCGGCAGCAATCGATCTGCCTTCAGGGAAGTCGCCTTGGCCTGATTCGATCTCATTAAGCGAAAAGACAGAAGCTCACGCCAGGAGTTCCTTGTGAATACCGAAGCACCGGGTCCGACGGCGACGACGAGCTGCTGCGAAAAGCGAAAGGAGCCAGCCTCCCTCCCGTCCTTAAGAAAATTGGCTTTCCGATGCGAATCATTTCTGAAGTACCAGTGACATTTACTAAGGAGCTTTCTTCCTTCTTTGTCCTGTTATTGTAGATTGTTGTAATCATCCACCATGCAGGATCGAGGTAAATCCGGAACGTCATTGTATAGGGAGCATCCATAAGTAATCAATTCTTTTTAAAGAGCACACTTGCCATTAGTGCTGCATCGATAGTACAAGCGAAAGGACATTTTTATTCATAGTTTCCATAGGGGCACCCTGTTAGCTAATTATTGCGAACAGTTAAACATTTTTTGTCCTACAATAAAATGGCGAAAGTTATGATAACAGAAACAACGAGGAAAATTTGTGATTCACAAATGTCAGTGTTGGCTTAGGAGATCTCGAAGTGGACGACCAGTGAAATCTAACGATGACGCCTTGAAATCTCTAGTGGAATCTGATCCAAGGTTAAGTGTACAGAAATTATCAAGAAGTTTTGTGTCCATCTGGTCAACTGTACAAAAGCCCATCAATGGTTACACACCAACTATCCGAGGTCGACAAAGAACTCCGATGAACAATTTACATAAAGATTCATTTCTACTCAGGATCGTTCCCAAAGACGAGAAATGGATCCTCTATGAACACAAGGAGCTCCAAACAATGGCTAACTCTAAACCAGGCTCCAAAACCTAGACCGACACCTAGCCCAACCTTATTCCTGAGAAAGGTTTTATTTTGTGTTTGGTCGGATCGTAGTGGTACAGTGTTCACTTCGAGTTCTTGAAACATGAAGAAACGGTAGACTTGTATTCCCAACAATTACAATAGATGCATTCCAAAGGGTTAGAAGAAGGGGCAGTTTTACTCAACAGAAAAGGTGTGAAATAAAAATAATTGATTACTTCTGGGTACTCGTAACACAGTAGAGCCTCGATAACTTGAAAATCTCTATAACACGAAAATTTATTTATCTCAGGACGCAACAAAGTTCTAAATGGGAATGAAACTAAATAATATTTAATCTACAAATACCTATTTTAATAAAAAAAATATATGACTATTTTTCCTATTTAATTTTCCTACTAACTTCGTCAAAGCTAAATTAAAACTTGATTAAAACTATTAGTTTATCCTATTTCCTAATTAAGTTTCTATTTAATTCGCCACCGACTTGCATTGGTGATTTTGCACATTGCTGTACAAAATAATAATTCTGTTCTCATTAACTACCATGACGAAAATCAATAAATTAATCAAAAACTTTGGAGTTTTCTAAGAAGATATCTGAATGCTCTTCTCTTTGAATTTCGGTGAAGTATGAAACTTTTGTATAAAATAATGTGACACAAGGTAGGCAAAGTAAATCTTTAGAACGTCGCTTTTGACAACATAAACATTACTTTTTAATATCGTCTTGTTTAATAAATTGAATATAGTAGTGTTTCAGACAGGAAACTTCAACACATTTTGCTGTTAATGATCAATTAGTACAATACGATCCAATGATGGCCAATGAGGCCACATCAAGCATTCAGACTCCACTGACGTTGGTAATCAATCTCGTGATGCCAATAAGGGCTTTCTGTTGACCTACAACGCATATACCTTCAAGTAACTTTATCTGTAGCTTATGCTTTCTAACCACTATTAAATTATATTTATATTATTTATTTATTATTTATTGATACTGTAAACCATTAAAAATATATACATGTACTATCACAGGACAAAATATTTCAGTTTAAATTGGAATAAAATAATTTTACAAAGTCATGGTGTGTTAAACAAGTTTCAGCATGCAAGATTGATTTACAATCTTTCGGAAGTAGGTCAATGTTTCAAAACCATTCTATAATTTTTCTGCGACCTATTTCCATTTATATAATTTGTAAAAACATTATTTGATTCAATAAAATTTTTAACTAATTTTAAATTGACTTCCGAATTATTTATGGGTGTTCCAAAAATGTTCGATTTCGAAATGTTCGATGTTGAAAGGGGCGGTTCGTCAGGTCATTTAAAGTGACATTTTCCTTTGCAAAAATGTCAGAGCGCGGCCACGATACACGATGGCAGGGAGAGTCCGTCTCAGTGCTGACTGAAGTGTTGGTGTCGCATCGCGGTGAATCAGTGAACAAGAGAAGGAGCAGAAATAGATTTAATTAGAACTCACTTATTATGGGCGCGCAGTGGCTCAAGTAGTAAGGTGCCATTCTGCCATGCTGCCATCTAGCGGTTGTGCTCGGTAAGCGGCGCGCGATCGTCACTACAAATCAATATGGCGGCGCCCTTACCTGTCAAAAACACTGCAAATTGCTCAAATTTAAGCAGCCATAACTCCTGAACCATTGATCCTACAGGATCGAAACTTCGATCTGCAGGTTCCCCGGGTACAAATCTACTGGTTTACATACTAAATACATAATAATGTATAGGAGAAAGGCAAAAATTTTGAGTCCGGTAAAGTAAAGAGCAGCCAAAAATCTAATCACATCCTTTGACGAATTTGACACGCATCCCTCGAAAGGGTTGCTTCCTGAGATCATTTGAAGTAACTTTTTCCTTTGCGAAAATGTTCTCCGCGGCTCTGTTACAGAGCTATTAACGAAAAACGCGGACCAATCAGTGCGCGACTACAGCTGAATGTGGCGTTGGCATTGGCCGAGCCGAACTACGTCCGTAGAAGCCGCGCTCTGGTTGGTCCGCGTTTTTCTTTTCAATTAATAATTTATTGAAACTTGAATATTAGCCACTTCTATTTGTATAAGGTCACCGACGAGTTATCTCGCGACGCGGATACTGTTTGTATAAGGTCACAGACGAAGTATGTATCTCGCGACGCAATGCCACCGCTTGCGCGATGCCACGGACGTGTTATCCTTCGTGCGAACCGTATTGCGACGCGGGATAACTCGTCTGTGACTTTATACAAACAGTACCGACGTCACGACATAACACATCTGTGACTTTATATTATACAAACAGTATCGGCGTCGCGACATAACACGTCGAAGAGAACGGAGTGGTTAAAATATTTGTGTCGATTTTAAACGCAGTGTTCATTGAAAGTAGCGAGGAATGAAAGATATACGAGACTACAAATAAGACAATAAACAAAGCTAACACTAATTTTATTAAATTTCAGTGTACAGTTCTGTTTATTAAGAGCAGTGGGCTTCACATAGGGGAGACTAGGGAAAGTTGATACATTTCTCAGTGTTCCATTGGTTCGAATTGATTACGTAAAAAACGGTAAGGTAAAATATCTTTGAATCTTCCTCTTTACATATTGTAAACGTAACTGTGAGAAAAATACGTACAAAATAAGTTATAAACTGTTTATTTGATACAACTCTATTGTTTATTAATATATGTATCTTAATATTGTCATTTTATGTATATTATATTATGTGTGCACATTGCCTCAGAGCCCACGAATCTTCTTTCATTGTTGTATAAGCTTTCTGAAAATATTCTCGCGATATGTCGCAATAGTGCATTAAAGTCGCTTACAAATTAAATAATATTTGTAGAACAATACGGTTATTTGATTACGGCGAAAACGAGATTCGTTTGATTGCTTCATCTCTTTGTTTGATGATGGTATCTCCAGTATTTAGCCGACGAGTTATTGGTCACTCTCCACTCGCCTAACTAGCCATTAACTCTATTCTATTGGTAGAACAAGAATTTATCGGTTTCTATTCTCTTGGACCCTCGTAAATATAGTCCACTCAAATTCATGGTTTAGTATAAAAGGAAGTAGATGACAATCTATTCATTCCATTAAGTAATTATCTCGTTAATTAAACTTTCCAACAAATTTTAACTTTTTTTCATGTGGTCCAACAATCGAGACGTGATTTTTCGTGATTTTCGTGTGTTAAATTCGATCTTGCAAACTGCTTTCCCCAGTAAACATTATACGGATGTTATTTATATAAAATCTCTACAACTTTCTAAATAAAATAGTATACAGAGTGGTTCAAAATTTAGTCCTCACGATTTTTGCGGCATTTCTGATAGTCTGACAAAAAATGTTTCAAACAAAAGTTTTGAGTGATCTATAAATTGTATCATTAAATTATATTTAATATTATACAGTTGAATACTAATAGTGAAATACTTAAATTTTTCGAAAATCGGAAATTTAGTATTGATTTCGAAAGTATTTACTTTTGGAGTCACCGTATGTGGTTATGTGTAACTATACGTACATATAGTTTGTACATACCCCATACGTACATATACCTCTACGTCCAGCGCAGAATGTCAGCTCCGACCACTGTCTCCGGCATTCATATAGGTGCAGTGACCAACGTCCAGGTCCCTGCGCCACCATTTTCTCCTATCATATGACATCGTTGATTACAGATAACCACGTTCGGTGCAGTTTATTAGGGGACAGTTGCGGCGGAAGAACTATTGTATTAGGTTGGTACAAAAGTAATTGCGGTTTTCGTTCTTGAATTTTAAAGCTAACGAATAACACAGACCAATCGGAGCACGGCTACAGCAGGCAGATTCCGGTTCAGCCAATGCCAAGGTCACGTTTAGCGCGACATTTCGCCGCGCCGGAATCCGTCCGCTGTAGCCGAGCTCTGATTGGTCTATGTTTTTCATTAATAATTCTTTAATAAAGCCGTGGAGAACATTTCCGCAAATTAAAAAGTTACTTTAAATGACATCAGGAACCACCCGTTTCGAGGAAGCACAACATTTTTGGGACACCCTGTACAGGGTGGGGCAATAACTATGTCCACTTTGAATATTGCCGTTATTTGTAATAATATGAAAAAATGTTGTATACAAAACTTACACGGTATAGAGCGGGGCATATCGTGACACAAACATTTTCTGCGTGGGTAGAGGCATAGTGGAGATTTCAAGGTCATCTTGACTTTTTTAAATGGAATGTTCTATCTTTTATACCATAGATCGATAGAGTATCAAATCCTGAGTATAAAAGTGTTGGCCTTCATATGTCATAAACCTAATAGTTAACGAGATATTATCCGAAGAAGAAAGAAAATTATTTCGATAATATCTCATTAACTATGGAGGTCAATACATTTTTACTTAGAAATTGGATAGTCTATCGATTCATGACACAGAAAGTAGGTCTTTCCATTTAAAATAATCAAGGTGACCTTGAAATTTCCTCTATATCTAAACCCACGCAGAAAATGTTTATGTCACAATATGCCCCCCAATATACCGTGTAAGTTTTGTATACAACATTTTTTCATATTATTACAAATAACGGCAATATTCAAAGTGGACATAGTTATTGCTACTGAAAATTGCTATAGAAACTGTACAGAAAACTGTAATCGTTTATTTTTTAAATCCGCAGCCATGATATTTCAAAGGCAACAGGTTCGATTTATTTCGAACCTCACGGAATTGTTTCAGAGACAAAAATCTAAAACCCAACAGAGACTTTTTTTTGCTCTGGCGCTGAGTTTTCATTTCGCAGGTGAAACACCAGCGATACTACAGTCGAATATCGATGCTTTAAGTCTCAAACGGCGCCATTTTCCTGTAGGTAAAGCAATTCCAAAGAGTATCGAATACAAAACACTCCCGAATAAACATTTTCCAGATATTAGTTACATTATCAAATCTTTTGGTATTTTTCGTGAAACTGCGTACTATAATTTTAATGAAAATAGTTTACAAGAGGGATAAAGATTCACGATAAATGTTCATTAATTTTCACGCACAATCATTTCACTCATATTGTATATTTTGACAAATTGTATCGCAATGTGTTTCCAAATTCTGATCATTAGTATATATATGTTGAACCTTTCAATCCGCTATTAAATAGAACATTTGCTAATAATATCATCGTCATATGTATGCATGACAAATGTTTTTTTTTTGCAATCAAAAAACCTTTTTGTTTTCAATTATTTCTTTATGAAAGTTTTACCGTAATATTTTAAGGTCATAGTGTACCACATCATTGAACTCGTCTTGACATTAGCTACAACACTATGTGTTTAAAAATAGGGTGCCATTTAAAAATCATCGATGACCTTCAAAAGACCTTGAAAACGACAACAATCGGAACATCTTTTACATCACCATATTTGTCTCCTTTAACAGTACAACTTTTCTCTGTAACATTTTTTTTATTAGGTTGGCAACTAAGTTTGCGATCTACACATTTTCTCAAACAAAGTCATTTGTATATATTTTTCAAGCACGAGTGAGTTGAAATGCCCTATGCCTGGACAGCATTTTTTGCTACCTTTAATTTTATCAGTTCAGATAAACAAAAATAATTTTGTAAGAGTTTTAACATAAAATTCAGATTTTATAAAGTAATTTAAAATCCCAAAATCATTGTTTAGATTAATATTTTAATTGTATTAACAAGAATAATTCAAACATATAGCTGGTCATATTAAATCCAATCTAAGCTAGTACCTGGACAGAAGTAAAGGAACAAATTGAATGTACATATAATCTATAACAGGCACTATGTATACATAGTGCTCCGAGTACTATGGCCGCCACGGGAAACGGGACGCGCGGCCGGGAGAAGTGGGGTATTCCTTGAGAATGCCTTCGATCGAACAAAAATTTGCCCATGCCTGATCTATAACATCGAACTTTATTACATCTTTAATGATGTATATATAAAACTATTATTATTGTATATTACATTCTGCCCTGTTTAATTCTCAGTTTGTGTCGCAAAGCAAGCATTTCAAGAGACAATATCTCTTTCTCCATAGTCTCTAATTGAGTGCATTATATATATATATATATAATTTTGCTTTCTCGTCTTTAATTTCATCTTTATTATCATTAGTTGCTTTAGACCTTATTTTTTTAGATTTATCATTGATTTTTAACTTTATATCTTAAAGTTGTGTAATTATCTTTTTTCTTTCGTGTAAATTATTATTGATTTCTTGTTCTTGTTCTTTTTTAATTTTGTTTCTCTCTTTTTCCTGCTTTTTTGACAATTGTTCTTCTTCGATAATTCTTTTTTAAGATCTTTCTTCTGTCTTCGACAGTACAGTTGGTCTTCCTTTCTTAGCATCCACCGAAATTAAGTTTTTCATTTTAGAATGCAGTGTGCTTTTTCGAATCTTAAACTGGTCAGCGGCTTCCCTTAATGATAAATTGATAACCCACCACCCACTGTATTGAGAGCTTGTACGATGGATTCAACAGAAAGAAATCCTTGACTTCTGTCCAATTTTTTATTTTTATTCAATCTTCTATTTTCCTTCAATCTGTCATTTTTAATAATATCCTTAGATTTTATGTACACTTTTGGCTTGCTCTTATTTTTAATTTGTTTTTTATTATACTTACTAATTACTTCGACTAGAATCAAAAGTTTTATTTCTAGTGATGGTCATTATCAAATATAATTTTTAAAGCAAGTTTACAATCTGTAAGAAAACATTTTTATAAGAATTATATCGACATAAATAATTAATTTTTGAAGTTAGGTATTAATACTGACAGATTTATGATGTAAAAATTAAGTATTATTAACGTCATAACTGGAACACATTTTCTACATACGTTATACAAGCTAATAGAAGACTAATTATACGTACATTTAGGTTGATTTTAACCTGAAACACGTACATGTCCGGCTTAAGGCGTATGCACGTCGAGTATAAGCTTACAATTGGACAGCTACTGCTATCGCGTCCAGTGTGGAGTACTTATATTTCAAAACAGTTCTAAACTTGGATATCTAATATTTGAATTAATAATTATTATTTAAGTTAAGTTTGATTGCCAATTTATTTTAAAATATTAATATTATTATGCGTGATAATTATTTTTTGTCTAAGGGCTTAAAGTATATCTTTTTTTCTAATAAAAATTCAAACTATAAATGCACACCATCCGCCTGTAAATAGACTATTTTATATAAGGTTTTCAGATAAACTTTGAATTTATTTTCAAATTTCAATTGATGTCTTATAATCAAATAATATTCACACCTGCTTGTAGCTAAGGTCTCAGAATATATAATATAATTATTTAATCTCTTAATTATTGGTTTTACTATAAAAATTCCATTGTCCAGATTTAGGCATCACTTTTGGCTTGTCCACACTTAGGGCATTTCACCTTATTTTATATTACATTAACCGCAAAATTCAGAGCTTTCCAATGATATACAGTTCAAAAGGGATGGTCACTGAATGGGGTTATAATGATACAATACAAGAATTATGAAACAAACGGTCGCGAATTTAGTTGCCAACCTAATATCTTCAAGCCTAATGAGCTATTTAGGTGTTCTGTTTCTTGTGAACCACCCAGTAAACACAAACTGTTGGTGTTAAATTAATTTATATATTTCATTAAGAAAAGTTAGAATTAAAAGCAACGATCTACTTTCGGGCAGAAAATCCGGACAGTGCGCGAGGATAAATTTCCCAAGGATTTTGCATTGCAACAACCGTGTTTGACGGAAACTATTTTACAGTAATTAAAAACATGGCAGAGCGGGCGTCTGTCAATCCGTATTTTTTCTTTCCACTGCAGCATCTGTCATTCGACGGAGCCATGCGTGTCGTATACATATAGTACTGCATCGTTCAAGCTGTGACCTGGATTTTAGCACGATTAAACGATTCGAAATCGTAGCGCAATCGCCGTTGGATTCGATCATCAAAGGGAGACAACGAAAGAAGGGGAAGGAACTAGTCGAACTGGAAATGTGGGAGGAAAGTAACAACCTGTATCTATTGCTCGGCTTGATTAATCAAATTTATAAGGAGCATCGTTTGCACGAAATTCTCCAAGTTTAAAGAAATTTCTACTTGGCGCACAGTGGATAATTGCAAAATAGTGGACAAAATTCATGTTTCTATTAATTATACCACATTAATTACAAACAGAACGGTCTTAGGAGGTTTGGGGTCGTAGAATTTTGAATTAATTCCACCTATTTTATAGAAACGACCCACTGTGCGGCGTCCAGGTTATTATTAGTCAGCGTCTTTTTTTATGGAGATACGAGTACTATGTGCATGAAAAAATGAAAGAGCAGACAGTTTTATACTGTTTTATGTCCAATATAATATCGTGTGTCCCTTTTTATGGCGGTGACGCTTTCAAAAAATAAAGACGCCTTGCAATCTTTCAATAAAATACTTTATTATACTTTTGATAATCATATTTATTGTATTAATAAAGACGACGTAAACCAGAATCTAATTTCACTTTAGCTATACGACGGTAGATGATAACAACGAGTGCACTCGCCACTGCCAATACGTGTTTTATATGGGATACGAGTTTTATTATTTAGAACTAAGTTCTCTAATATTACAAAGAAAAAAAAATTACTGCTCCATTTATTTCTGTGTGATTAATAGGTCGTGGTTTGCATTGTGTAATAATACGGGGAGAAACACACAAAATATACTTTATTTATTGAAAACAATGTATTTTCATTGCTAGAAAATATTTTAAGTATTATTTCTAATACACAGTTAAAAGTTGTATTTTATCCTACATAGGGTGTCTAAAAAATGTAAAATTTTCTTGAAAAGGGAGATTCCTAAAGTCATTTGAAATAACTTTTTCCTTTACGAAAATTTTCTCCACGACTTCATTAAGGAGTTATTAATGAAAAACATGGGCCAATTGTAGCGCGAACCGCTACGTCAGTAGTCCTGCTCTGATTGATCCGTGTTTTTCGTTAATAATTCCCGAAGAAAGCCGCGGAGAACATTTTCGTAAAGGAAAAAGTTATTCCAAATGACTTTAGAAATCTCCCTTTTCAAATACAATATCTTTGGGACACTCTGTATGTATGGTAGAATAGCTAGAATAACGATAACATGTAATAGTATTTAAACCGATTTGTCTACAAATTTGTGTCCACATTAACTATGAGTTCATAAAGATCTCGAGTTTGACAATAGCATTTGTTAACTTTAACAGGGTGCGCGCAGCAAATACCTGCTTCAGTGGCATTAAACCGACTTACTGTATACGTTTTCGCAGATGGGAATTGTAAAAACGTGCACGTTTGGATTACTGACGGGTATTGTCAACGGTTATTTAATCTTCAGTGGTTTATCGGCTGAATGCTCGTAGCTTTTACAGTGACAATAACACTTGCCGTTTCGCGTTTCTTTGCATTCCACCGCGACGAGGAACTGCCATGTCCGGGACCGTTCCCATTGATTTCATTTCTTTTTAAAATGTCTGCTTATAAAACTACCTATTTAGGATTAACTGCGCTGGAATTGTGACTACATCAGAATGCTTGCCGCACCGGCCGAGAATTTTCTTTAGTTACTTAAGCAACTCCATCGAGGGTTCCCGTGTAGCGATTTCCCTTAAGAACAGTTTCCTAAGAAAGCTTAAAGTTCCGTTGAGCACCGTGAGTTTAACCAGAACAAAAACATTTTTGCTCGGCGTGGCGCTGCGGGTAGTTTAAACGGCTGAAACGACTTTAATTATAATACACTATCGCGACGTGGGTTAGTCGGTGACGTTATAAACAATTTAATCAATGCAGTGTTTAATGGCCAGTGAATGTACGGGCCCGGCGATACCGTGCGATATATCGAATCTTCTCGCGCGGATTCGATTATTATGCACATTATGGATCCGAAAAGTATTTGATCATTAAATTGCGCCGATTTTCAAGACATTATCAATATTCGAACTAATATATGATAATTTCGTTAAAACAGAATGCTACAATTTGAATTGTTGCAAAGTACAGTATTTTATCGATATAAGTCCCCAGCACGGGTCTGCCGAGGGACATTTATGCGTCAGGGATAGTATTCTTTGACTTTTGCCGAACGTAGAGAAGGACAGCCGAGCTCGAGAGGCCTCGGTCGCCGACAAGTGTAAACATGAATAATCCGAATTTCTAACTTCTTTGTTTTTCATTATTTTTTTATGGAACTTTAATCCACATATTCGTGGCACTTTTCTAATGCAAAATCATACCAAATATGATATAATTCCGATGATATCTACTTGTGTAATGGACGATTAAAGTTTCTGGCGCAAGGAAGGACAACGCCACAGTCGCCGGCACAGTTCAAAGGCTCACAACATAAACATAATAATGGTAAAATTAGGAAAACAATTACTGGTATACTCATAAAAGATAATAGCTGATTCAAATGTACAATTGAAACAGCACATTATTTCTTTAACGAACATCCAAGAAAAAATTCTGACAAATAAGAATTTAAGGCAAAGATAAAGAAGTTTATTGCAAAAAAGATATACATACTTGGTCCTTTACGACCACCAAAATGGCCACTCAAGATTTACAATTTCATGGTCTCGTAAATTATTGCATAAACGGGCTGAGAAACATATACAGTGAATCACAATATTATTTGGATACTTTTGAAAGGACGATAACTTATTTAATATATATAAATAATATATATAACTTATTTAATATATTAATATATATAAATTTAATATATATAATAATAAAGAAGTTAGAACAATTAGTTTACTACATGACGTGAAAAAGAAATTTGTAAAAAGTTGTAATTACAAAAAAAAAAAATACTAAACGTTGCTGTTTACAACTTTTTTATGAGAGAGAGGGCCAATATCGAAAATTTAAAAAGTACGATGAATTTGTAAAGGTGTGTATATAATTGACATACAGATCTACAAAACATATTATTTAAATTTTCAACATAGATCAACATGAAAAAGTTGTAAACTACAACTTCTAGTATTTTCTCTGTAATTCCGACCAATTGCAATTAAAAAAAAAATTTTTTTCGCGTCATTGTCGTAGTATACTTATTGTTCTAACATCACAAAAAATCCAAGTCGTATGGTCCAATATTAAAAAAGTTATCGTTCTTTTAAAATTGTCCGAATATTCCTGCAATTCACTGTGTACATTTATTACGTATATTTCCAAAAAAGTATAAATGTATTCTTTTGCGTTCTTTCGATCGCATTTGATTGAATTATTTCTTGAAGCGCACCTCTATATTTCTAACTCCACCTTTCTTTTTCTCTCGAATAGAATGGCCAGACGTAGTTCTGTTTTAACAGAAAACATTATTCTTTCACACAGCCGTAAACCACAGAGGCTATAATTTTATCAAGACGTGCACGGACGATTCTCATTGCGGAAGACTCGTTATTGTTCGTAAACGGCAGTGAAAAAATTCTTGCCCGGTCCGTAATCAAAATCTCCGTGGGCTCGGTATAAAAGTTTTACGGCTCGTCCATTCGGAAACCGCGTTACCGGTTGGACAAGAAATGGCCTCGATTAAACTTCCATTGCCCGATCCTCTGAATTTCAACGGTCAGGGAGACGGCGAAATGTGAGAACAGATTTCGAAATGTTTCCCGGGCGTTCTGCACTAAGCAGTTGGAATCCATGGAGGATCTTATTTAAGTGAATGAAACAAGTTTTAGCGAAAACATTAAACGAAGACGAAAAAGGTAATACAATGACGAACAAACGAAAGTTTAAATAATAATATATACATGATAAATAGACTACGGATCTTTATGCAAAATAAAAAATGTTTGCATTCATTGCAAGACACAGGAGCCAAATAAAAATTTCATTCTTCTTTTGATTATCTTGTTAAGGTGAAACTAATACACTGGTGGCCTTAAATCTTTTTAATATCTCCACTGTTTTAAATTGTATGTACCCATTTTTGTCATAAATGCATAAAATTCGCAATCTAGCAATAGATTTCATGGTTAAATATAGCCCTTATTTATAGCCCGGACTCAAAATGTTTGCCTTTCTCCTATAAATTATTATGTATTTAGTATGTAATCCAGTAGATTTGTACCCGGAGAACCTGCAGATCGGAATTTCGATCCTATAGGATCAATGGTTTAGGAGTTATGATTGCATAAAGTCGAGCAATTTGCAGTGTTTTTGACAGGTAAGGGCGCCGCCATATTGGTTTGTAGTGACGATCGCGCGCCGTTTACCGAGCAGAACCGCTCGATGGCAGCACGGCAC